>MU181921.1:903308-917911 GCA_016904865.1 Pissodes strobi | reverse complement strand
ATGTGTATTATGACGTCATAAGCACATCTCAAGGCGTTGTATCTGCCTAATCTTTGGCTTATGGAAAAAATAAAAACACGTGTTCACTTATTTTTCATGGGCTATCAAAATCAGCAATAATAATAAAAAAAAAATAAAATGAAAAATTGATGAAACTTCCTCATTGTAAGGAGAGCCTTTCTATAACAAAGCGTACCTAATGAAGCGATAAAAGTGATTATTTATTCATTGACAAACAATACGGAAATACTTACAATAAATAGGGGAATTTCTGGTTTTGTAAGCACCAACAAATATGTACCAAAACTGTTAATTTATTGAGCTCCTAAACATTCAATTGTCTTCGGAGTCATCCTACTCTACCATGAACTCACACAAATCTGCACTTTCTCCAATATTGAATATTAAACAAAAGACGAAGCGGTTATAAAAGGGATTCTCAATGGAACATTTAACATAAGACCCCCAAATCCAAAGTACTCAATTACTTACTTGGGATTCCTACCCAGTTCTACAGCGCTTAAAGAGCATGTACCACACTCTTAATACTAATAACGGCACACCGGCACACTGACAACCCGGAAGTAAAAATAGACAATATTTTTAAATATGAATACATAATTGAAATCAGATTACCGGATAAAATAAAAGCAGGTGGCTTAAACAGGCTTCAACCTAATTTGATATTACCTTATTTTACCAATCAACCTGAACTATGTATAGCCACACTATTAGAGACTTACATAGAACGCGCAAAAGAAAAATGGTGCCACCAGTCAATAAAAGGTGAATAGTTCGTTGTATTAGCAGATACAATCGATCGTACCCTCCACTGTCTGCAATTGCAGTTGCAGCTAGTGAACATACCTATTTTTTCTGTTCAAAAACAGAAATTACGGCATTCACAGATACTGTAAATATGCTAATAGATCGTTGCATTTGCAGATGCAATCGATACCACAAGTAGAAAAATCAAAGAAAATGTAATACTCACTCACAAAAAGCCTTATCACCCAGACAGCAGTCAAACCATTAGCAGATGGGTCAAGTTAATACTAAGAGCCAGCAGTATAAACACGGAAATCTTTGAGGCACACAGCACGCGACACGGGGCAACTTCAGCAGCTCAAAGAATTGGAGTTACATTACAAATCATTCAGAAGACAGCTGGCTCGACAGAAAGATCAAAAGTATTCTCATAATTCTATAACAAACTTGGCGTGGGTAATCCCACTGGATTTGCATCTTGTTTACTGAACCATAATTTCTAAAGAATCATATAAATATGAAGCTACAATTATAACTTACTTACCAACTTGTTATCATATTACATAAGAATATTGGTATAGTATTAAAAATAAGTTAAAGGTTAATATCAGTTAAGCGTTAAACATGATATATGTACCTTCATATGTGTGTTATTAAATCTAATGGTTATAAATTTGAATTTTAGTTTATAAAAAGGGCCTTACAAATCTATTACTACAGAAATATCGCAATCTTCAGTTAATGTAGATTACATCGCAAATACTTTAAACATCTACAAAGTGTAATGAGGGACGGCGAAGATGCGAAGGATAATTACAAGATCAATCGACTTACCTGTAAGGAAGATCGATCGGAATTATCCGAGCATCTTCGCCGTCCCTCATTACAAACCCACCCAGTCTTTACCCTTTCACCCCAAATGCAATGTAATCAAAAATCTCACGAACCAAAATTGTAATGACGCATCAAGGCAATAAGCTCGAGCGGCTAGCCAGGGTCGGCTGAATCACCATGTTTTTAGATAACTTCTTTAAAAATTGTACCGATTGGGAAAAAGTTGTATACTACAAAGTGTAATGAGGGACGGCGAAGATGCTCGGATAATTCCGATCGATCTTCCTTACAGGTAAGTCGATTGATCTTGTAATTTTGTAGCAATTTATTTTGATATATTTATGCTAGCTGTAAGGAGTTTATAGAAATATATTGTCTTCAGTAGAGACAATATTGTAATTCCACTACTAATAATAACAAAATATGTGTCTGATTCTACTTCAAAAAATAGTGATGTTAATTACGTTCATTGTATTAATACAATATTATTAAGATTTTTATTCTAAATCTGTCATACAATGCATGCGTAGATAAAGAACGCTTTGATGACGAATTCGTTGATATATACGATCATTGTAAATTAATAACTTGTTTTGATACTATTCTTAGTGTATATAATATTTTTTTATTTAGATTATTTGCTATCTACTTAAGTATATTTGATTAATCTGATTCCGAAAGCATCTTATTTTAACATCATATTTAAATGTGATCCATTTTAAACCACACTTGGGGTAAAATAAGACAAATACAACCTGCAATGATTTTTTAGATACTGGAATTATAAATATTAGGTCACCAACCTTTTTAGACGCACAGGTTGATCGTGTATAACGTTACCCCTATTTAACGCCTTGTTTTTCGAAAAAAAAAACTAATGAAAAAGTTGTAGGGATTTATGTAAACTACTGGCTACGTATATTTTAGTATATGCAAGGCATTGTAGAAACGAGTGACAGGTTAAAGAGATATGTTTCTAAATGCAACAGTATGTATATTAATGGCTTTTTAGATTCTGTCCTAAATTCTGAACATAATTAATATACTACAACAGAGGTTGATCCACAATACCCAAATTTTCGGTGTTGTGTATAAAACTCTGTTTTAATTAATTTTTCCGAAGGTTCCAAACCCCAACTTAGTATATAACTAATATGAAATACCAAGTGTCTAAAATGAACTGTTTTCAATTAATTAACGTTCGAAAACTAAATGGTATAGGAAATAAGAAAACGCATATCGATAGTCTCAAGTTAATAACACGTAACTCGAAAGTGATGGTTTTTGGAACAACACTTAAAATCATTTCAAGTCTGATTTCAGTGATATTATTAGATTCTGATTCTGTTAATTGGGAAAAACATATCATCAGGAATCCTGGTAGAATAAAGATGTTTAAAAAATGTACTTTTTATTTTATTTAAACAGATTTACTTGCTACTGAAAAGCAAAAAATAGGCTTACAGTTTATTACTTTATATCTCAGACGGTTATAATAGTAATTTTTGGGTATACCCAATAGAATAGAACTAGAAACTGTACTTACATATTTTAAAAAGAAAACTTTAAATGAACGAAAAAGAACTGCAAATTGCCATAAGACGATGAATAATATGCTGGCAACACCCTCTAGTTAAAAAGGTAATGAAAGTAAGAAAAGCGTAGCCAATATGGTCACCCCATTTGGGACCGAAACTAAATGCTGCAAAGCATATATTTCGAGTTTTTAATATAAATTATTTTTTAAATTGGGAAATTTGTGCATTTACAATGAACAATTTATGCAAATTAAAAGTCAGTTTTCAGCTTGTTTGGACTTTATTGATAAGCTTTCAAATCAAATGCCATACAAAGCTGGTAATTTATTGTGTTAATGGCAAGGACATTGTCCTGTATTCGTGAAAATAGTCTCTTAACCCTACTAGACTCACTATACTTTCTAATTATACTACATTATACTTACTAGTTTATAGTTAGGGACTGATTGCTCTGATACAAGGTGCGTTTCCACAAATATCTATTATAATTTTAGAGCTGATAATACCTAGTAGTATCTAAACTAACCGAATTTTTAATATTCACATACTGTTTACCTGAAGTAAGCAAACAAGCCCTAAAGTTTTTATTTTGTGTCTTTATAATAATAATGCCTACATACCTAATTACTTTGACTGCCGTTTAACTCTAGTTTTAGGTAACCACGACGATTTTTTAAGCTACAGCCGGACAACATGAGAGGTTTCATTTCATTACCTCAGTTTTATTTAGGATACATTTTTCATTTGTAGCATTATTGAATATTGATTAAGGGTTGTAGGATGGTTTTAGGTATGTGTTGTAATAGTTAAATTATTTTTAAGCTTTGGTTTAAGTTCAGTGTCTCAGTTGAGAACAATGACTTTTATTTAGGATACCTAAACACTTTTTATTTATAGCATTATTGAATATTGATTAAGGGTTGTAGGGTGGTTTTAGGTACGTGTTGTAAAACTTAAATTATGTTTAATCTTTGGTTAAAGTTAAGTTCCTTACTTGAGAACATTGACTTTTAAATAATAAGTGGAGACTAGTGGCCGTGTGCATGTAAATGAAACACTTTGTATTCCATGCAAAATTTTAATCCAAGAAGGACTTCCTATAGAAGCATAACAAAGCGCTTTCGGCCTAGGACGTCATCAGTGTTACCTGAAAAGTAAGTAGAAGAACCACCCATTAACGGAAAGTGAGTGGCTGTTGTAAGATCTTTATGAAAGAAAATTTTATAATTTTTAACATTCTCAGAATCCTGATAAAACCATGTCAATCATATCATTTTCATTGATAAAGATCTTACAACAGCCACTTACTTTCCGTTAACGGGTAGTTCTTCCAATTACTTTTCAGGTAACACTGATGATGGCCTAGGCCGAAAGCGCTCTGTTATGCTTCTATAGGAAGTCCTTTTTGGATTAGAATTTTGCATGGAATACAAAGTGTTTCATTTAGTATTTTAAATAATAGTATACAATAGTGTTGAGTGAATTGAAAGCATGGTACTAACCTGTTATGTTCCCAAATGTAGAGGGAAATATAAAAATTAACTCCAAGTGGAAATTTTTTCATTTCCAAAAGAATGTGAATTGAGGCAGCCCTGTGTAAATTCAATTAGGAGGAAAATCATTTGTGCCAACCAAGAATACTCGAGTAACTTTTGTTTTTCTATTTTTATAGGCACATGCATTTTTAGAGAGTATGCCTAATATTACGTGCACAACTTATGATTTTAATTAATTAGGTGATTTTTCTAATTTTTACCTAAAATATGCTTTGCAATATCTGCTTACTCTGCTCCTAGAGTGGTTGTGTTGTATTCAATAACTGTCTTGACAGAGGTCTTGGTCTAACGCAGGCAATTAAAGTAAATATATATATTTTAGGTGTGTGAAATCCACTTTAGGCCTAAGGAAATTGAACTGTAGAGCTGTCCACGCTTGATAAGTTAATTAATTTCCACTTGTTTACAATTAGGTAAATTTGATAATTTTTTTGATAATTGTTTTTATACTTAGATGCATTACCAAGAATCTTGCCTAATTGTCTCAGCTACCTATCGAAACCCCAGACATCTAAAAGAGAACGCCCCGAAGCAAAAAGGCAAAAATTAGAGTACCAGCAAATTGAAAAATTTTAGCAGAAAGTATTATGATTGTCGAAGCTTATGAAATTGATAAATCTTTCTTTTCAATCAATGAAGCTTACAGCAAAACAATAAAAACCCAACTTAATGAATGCTGGCTAATAGCAAAGGGCAAACATAATATATATTTTATTAATATTGATGAAGCTCCTCAAGCTCACTTAAAATTTATTGTCTTCATTTCTGAAAATCTTTTTATATCAACAGAAAAAATGGGTGCTGTTACCAACAAAAGTGTATGTCGAGAGAAAAACCATCTCAACTTACCTCATGAAGTACATGATGTTGATACTGTAGAGAAAGTTCATATTAAAGCTGCTTATTTTCTAAAACAACATACCCAGCAGCGTTCTATAGAAACCCATTTAAACATTGTAAGTGATATTTCAGCATCGGTAACAAATAAAATCCCAGCTACAAAGGATTCTATTACATTTTTAAAGGAACAAATATTTTTATTGAAAACCACATCTAAATACAGATTACGATATAGTTAGGAGACAACCTTATTTTGTAGCATTTAGTTTTCGATATCACCACATGCATATACATTTTTACGTAGTGCTAGGAAATGTAACAATCCCTTCACCCGCACCATCAGAACCATTTGTTCTGGTTTATTAACAAATCCACAATGGAACAATCAGCATCAACATTTCTAAGTTATGTTGCTTCAAAATTCAAGTATTTAAAAGCGAATGATAAAATAGTAATCTTTATGGTTGATGAAATTCATACAAAACCGCACATGGATTATTTTAAGTGGGAAAACATTGTAGGAGGAGCTTATAACCAGTCAGAGTGTACTAAATCAGTTATTTTTTGTATGATTCGTAGTATGTGTTTTACATTCAAAGAGGGAGCCAGTGAAAACATTAAAGCAGAAGATTTATATATTTTTATAAAGAAAGTTATAATTGGGATAGAAAACATTGGCTTTGAGGTTATATCTGTGATAACTGACAATCATAAAATTATTAATAAGGCTATGTCTCTTTTTGCTAATCCTTCTGCAGTCCTTAATGAATATTCTAACCCAAAGGATGCATCAAGACACTTATTTTACATTATTGATACTGTTCACATCTCAAAAAAGTATTCGCAATAATTGGATAAATCAAAAACCTGTGCAATCAATGAAATACCCTAGTATTGGTGCCTGCGACGGTGAGCTTGAAATAAAAGCGCCATCATTCAGTTCTCTAAAATAGTTTCACCGTAAAGAATAAACTGAAGTATTAAAATATGGGTACACCTTAAAACTTAAAGCTTTATTACCTACCTCAATAGAAAGACAAAATGTTAAATTAGGTTTGCAAGTCTGTAGCATTGTCGCTGTTTTGCATTAGTTAGATCTACAAATTTTATTAGGAAATTATGACGGCATTGCTGATCATATTTACATAATATGAAAATGGTGGGTTATCGTCAATGCTAAAACTCCACTGAAAGGGCTATAGAGGAAGAACGGACTTCAGCAGCTAGTAACTAAAAATACCAAATATATTTTTAAATATCTGCAAGAAGGCTAGATAGGTGGAATTATTGTGATTTTGGTGATGGCATGGCAAACTTGCAAGAGAAACACATAGCGCTCTAAGGCATTCCACAAACGGTATAATCACAATTTCAAATTACTGCCTATACAGATTCACTAATCGCGGAAATAATTCGTCTCATATTAAAATTGAATCGAATCATTGTAATATTTTTTTTGTCCATAATACAACAAATACAAATAGAATGTCTTATCAAAGTCCCTATGTTTGGAATCATAAAATAAGACGAGTTATTGAATTATTGTTTCCGTAATTAGTGAATCTGTTCGGCGCGTCGAGTATAGCAGTCAAAATTTATAATTATGTTGCCCTAGGACAATTGCAAACTGGTAAAATAGAAGAGAGGTTTGGAAAATATAGGTAAACTGTACAAACGAAAATCCTAGAAATATGCCAACTAATAAGTGCTTTAGGTAACTTAAGGTTTTCTACCTCATTCAATTCAGCAATTTTTTGTGGCGTTATTTTGCCACTAAAGAATGCGAACAGTTAGCTCTTAATGCGGAGGCCGGGGTTCTTGGCATATGGCCTTTGTGCTCTTAAATTGGACGCCACGTAATTTGGAAGAGATACTGCAAGTTCTAGGTCTAGTAAATCACAAAACCTAGTTTGTCTTTAATAGATGTTAATTGTATTTTCAAGAACGAAATAGGGAAAACAGTCAAGCAGTAAACACTTCAAACATAAACAAAACAAGTATTCTGTATTTATAAGAATACCTACCCTCTTCGTTTTTTTTTTTTTTTTTTTATGGCAGTGGCACACACACTAAAGGGAGACCCTATGGCGCTCGACGAGCGGTGTGTGTGCGAAGATGTTGACTGACACGGCTCTTGAATATTTGTAAGTTGTAATTAGTGGGAAACAGATGTTCTGGGAGTGAGTTCCACAGTGATGCAGTGCGCCAGACAAAGGAGTTCTTGTAAAGCGATGTTCTAGGAGTTTCCAGTCGTACGACGAACTGGTGCGCTCTTGCCGTCTGTCGTGACTGTCTGGCAGGAGCTGCCAGGGGCGGGATGAGGCGGGCCAAATCCTGGGACATCTGCCGTGAAAGTATCTGTAAAACAGAGATATCTCGGCTACATGTCTGCGGTGTTCCAGACTATCTAGATTCCGGGTCAACTCCGGGTCGCCGACGAGACGCACTGCTCTCTTCTGTATGGAATCCAGCAGCTTTAGGGTGTGCTTTGGTGCGACACCCCAGATATGTGAGCAATATTCTAAGCACGGTGTTATTTGCGCTTTGTAGAGCAAGAGCAACTGCTGCGGTGTATAGAGTTTTTTGTTGCGAAATAGCGCACCAAGCTTCTGGGAGGCTGATTTTGCGATGTTAGCAACGTGGTCATGCCAGGACATATTGCTGTTGACCGAGATACCCAGCAGTCCGATTGACGAGGATGAAGGAATGGTCGACCCTGCCATAATAATGTCAGGGCCCGCATTTGGGTCTTTGCTGCATTGAACTGGACCAAATTTCGGTCGCCCCAAGTTTGAACTTTCTCCAGGTCTTGATTAATTGCTGTAATCTGCTCCTATCTGCGGTGATGAGTCTCAGTCGCTGGTAAGGGTTTTTCTGATCTAAAGTGGGAGACAAGGGTACTGTCATCTGCAAAACTGTAAACAGGATTATTTGTTTCGGTCAGCAGGTCATTAATATAGATGAGGAACAGAGTTGGTGAAAGTATTGCGCCCTGAGGCATGCCCGCATTGATGGTCAATGTGTCCGAGATGTGTCCATCGACTGCAACGTGCAGAGATCGGCTCTTAAGGAAACTGGCAAGCCAGCTGCAGAGAGAGGCTGGCAGTCCGAATGACGGTAGTTTGTTGAGCAGTCCGTCATGCCAAACTCTGTCGAATGCCTTTGAAATATCCAACGCAATCGCTCGAGACTCTCCGTAGTTCTCAATTGCCCTACTCCATATATGAGTGACATATGCCAATATATCTCATGTCGATCTCTCTTTGCGAAAGCCGCATTGATTATCGCTGATTATTTTGTTGTTCTCGAGGTACTTGAGCATTTGCTGATTGACTACACGTTCCATGACTTTGGAGATTATTGGAAGCAAGGCAATTGGACGATAGTTTAAGGGCGTGGTTTTCTTGCCTTTTTTGGAACAGGTTGCACTCGAGCGACTTTCCAAGAAGATGGGTAAATCCCTTTTCCGTAAGACGGAGAAAAAAGCCTGGAAAAAACGGGTGTTAGTTCGTTGGCGCAGTTCTTTAACACGATGGCAGGTATTCCGTCCGGTCCTGATGCCTTTTGCGTATCTAGTTTTTTAAGGATTTTACGAATATCACGGTGATGAAATTTGACTTCTGCCATGGTAGTGTTGATGTTCGATAAGGTGGGGAGAGTCTTGCCTTGGGGGACGTCTAAGGTAGAGTGCGAAGAAAACATTTTGGCGAGCATGTTTGCTTTTTCCCTGGCTGTAGTCGCCGTGATGCCACGTTCGTCCGTCAAAGGTGGGAGAGACGTTTTTGTAAAGTTGTTACTTACTGCCTTTGCTACCGACCAGAAATTCCTGGAGCCACTGGGGCATTGTAAAAGTTTATTCCTGATCCTTTGATTGTGCTTGTTCTTAGTTTCGTCGATAACACGCTTGCATTCGTTTCTCGCTTCGACAAAATAATTGCGATTTTCAGCGGTCTGATTTTGCTGCCAGTACTTGTAGGCTTGCTGTTTCCTACCCACAGCTCTTTCGCATCTTTTGTCGAACCGGGGCTTTCCTTTTGATGGTAACTTGATGGAATTTGGGATGTATGCTTCCATTCCTGAGGAGATTACTTGCGTGATCTTTTCGCAGCAGACTGACGGGTCGTCAGCGCCAAAGCAGACGTCGAGCCAAGAAAAATCTAGATAGAACTCCCTCAGATCGTCCCAGTTTGCAGAATTGTAATGCCAGATTTTGCGAGGCAATGGTGGATCCTTCTGTATGAGTGGCAATTCACAAACCGTTGTAATAAGTTTGTGGTCGGAAGTACCTAATGGCGGTCCAACTGTAACTGTGTACTGGTCAGGATTGGTGGTTAGAAAAAGATCCAGGAGGGCTGCGAATTCGCCCCTCTCTGAGATTCGAGTTGGTTCGTCTACAATTTGAGTAAGCCCGCAGCTGATAGCGAATGCTTCAGCCTCTCTACCTTCGTTGTCGGTCTTGTTGTGATGTTTGAGCCAGTTGATGTTATGGGCATTGAAGTCTCCCAGAACGATTATTTCTGAACTGGGGTGATCAACCTGTATTGAGTCAAAAGTGGTAGCTAGTGTTGAAAAAAAGCCTTGGTAGGCTCTATCGCTCGGAGGGCGATAGAGACAACATATAAACTTGGTTAATCCCTTGGCGGTGAACTTGAGCCACATGACGTCAAGGTTGTTCGGTTCGAGTGTTTCTTCTCGGTGGCATGAAAGGTCGCTTCGGACAAAAAGGCATATTCCGAACTTATGTCTAAATCGGGTATGTAAGTCGTAACCAGGATAAGGGTAGTTCACTGTTGTTGTAGAACATACTTGTGTTTCTGTAAGGGCTAGTATGTGTGGTCTATTTGCCTGTAGATGTTGGTGTACCGAATTTATGTTTGTATTTAGGCCTCTTATGTTGCAGAAATCAATTCTAAATTGGTTCGGTATCGTTGGGAATAACGCATAATTAAAATATGAAGATATAATCCATTTCTTCAGTTTAAACAAAATAGTGTTATGAAGGAGCTTATCTTGGTAACGCTTACCTTTTGGGTGTTTTATTTAAAGTAAATTATATACCTAGAGGGAAAAGACTGATGAATCTTTGTTTCCAGGGTTATTAAATAGGTTTATCCGTAAAAGGCATTAAATGTGTATATCTATCAAGTGAGCCGAATAATTAAAGGTAAAAAGAATATGAATAAGTTAGTGATAAAGTGCAAAATTTTACACTAGGTAGACACTGATCTTTTATATAATAAAAGGAAAGAACTGGCCTTGAGTTAATCCTGTCAGCTGGATAAGTGCTTCCTTCTCTGAGGTTTTAGTGGCTTATTGTTCCCTTCTCTAATCATGTGAAATTCCGGAACAAACTGAATCTTCTACCCTACCCTGTCCATGAAGCATGGAAGTTTAAGATTTACCTACAGACTGTAAATCCCAATTGGAATTTATAGCATCTTTATGCCATTCCCAAATCAAAATTATCTAATATTCTCTAATATTAACATCCCATAATAAAACCTGAAACAAACATGAAGTCTTTAGCCACATTACTTAAGATTGTTGAAATGTTCTGTTTTTTATAAAGCACAAGCCAACGATTACCTACCTTACTAGGTGGTGATGGATTAACCATAAAAATTAAAAGGCATCTTCAAGGATTAGACAAAAATATAATAAGCCAAGCCCTTCTCAGGCCTAATGGCACAAGATTTTGAAAATCTTTTGGCCTAATGGACTCGTGATGGTCTTAGATTCAAAACTATAAAATCAGGTCAACCAGACTCTTCGACCACCATGAAGACAAAGGCTACTTGAACTTGACCGCTTGACCTCGTTTTCGATGTCACTTGTCAGCTCATTGACATCGAGCGGCAAAAGCTGCTTTATCATGCACAGTGCAATACAGAATGAACATTAGTGTCACTCGGGTTCGATTGCTCGAGTCAGCATCGTAACCACAATCAGGAATGACGTCATATTTACATATTAACTTGCATGAAACATAATGACTAAAGATGAGAATTAATTTAAAAGAAAACAATCTTTATTGAGAAATTAAGGCAATATTGAATTAATAAGATAGTATGTAGTGAATCAGTAGCTTGAATTAATATATCGAAAGTATGTTTTATTACTGTAAGAAATCCAACCATAAAGAAAAGTTAATAGTTCATATCAACATCTCGTAAAAAGAAAGTTAAAGACAGTCTGATACTTCGTGGCTTAATAACTTAATGTTTGCTTAAGATATAAAATAATTTATGTTCTAAATAAATACAAATAAAAGTAGGCATGTAACAAATAAGAGTTAAGTGTTATTTTTCCAGAGAGTTACTTAAATACATTCAAAACATAATATATGAAAACAATTGTAATAACGTATATTGCTTGAATTCTTAAAAGACAGGTAGCATTTACTTATAATACCTTCATGAAAAATTAAATGCTACAATGTTAACATTGAAAATGTTTCTGTTTTTCTATTATGGGGTATCAAATTACGAAAAAGTGCATGCTACATTTGCCACACATGACGTCAAACGCGTGAGAGATCGTGTTAGTTTGTTTATGTGGACGGAATCGTTTCAGATGACAAAAATAAATTAAAACTAACTGAAACTAACCGAAAGTTGATTGAACGACTAACCCAAACTAACCAACACCACCAAAAGGGTTAAAATGTATCAGAACAGATTAAAAATAATAAAAGTAAGTAAAACTAATTCAAAGTAACCGAACTTTAGCGACTAACCAAAACTAACCAAAAACATTAAAATTGGTTATAATATATATATCGGATCCAGTTCAAATTACTAAAATAAATTTGAACAAGCTGAAACTATCCGAAAGTTGATTAAACGACTAACCAAAATCATCAAAAAGGGCTATTAAACGAATTAACTAATTTAAACGAACCGAATTTTGGCGACTAACCAAAACATTAAATTTTGATTATAACGTATCGGAGACGGTCCAAAGGACTATAATAAATTAAGACTTACTTAAATTACCCGAAAGTTGATTGAACGACTACCCAGAACTAACCAAAAGCATTAAAAAGGGGTAATATTTATAATAAAATAATAATAATAATGATAATAGTAATAATAATAATAATAATAATGATAATAGTAATAATAATAATAATAATAATAATGTTTTATTGTCAAAAAATTTCACAATTTGTAGACAAAGCTAGAGCTAGAGTACAAAATATACAGGTAGAGTACAAAACAATATCCAAAGCGTATCGGAATAGTCTGACAAATTAAAGTAAGTAATAACGAACCCAAATCAACCGAATTTTGGCGACTATCTAAAATTAACCAAAAATATTAAAATTGGCTATAACGTACCGGAACCAGTTCAAAAGACTAAAATAAATTAACACGAACTGAAATTAACCGAAAGTTGATTGGACGACAAATCAAAACTAACCAAAAGTAACAAAATGCACCAAAAAGGGCTAAAATGTATTGGAACAGATTAAATATATTAACAATAGTCAAAACTAACTCAAATTAACCGAATTTTGGCGACTAACCAAACCTACCAAAAAAAGTAAAATTGGTTCTAAAGCATCGGAACTGGTTCAAATGTCTAAAATAAAATAAAACTAACTGAACGACTAACCAAAAGCACCAAAAATGGCTAAAACGTATCGGAACAGATTAAGAATATTAAAGTAAATTCAAATTTGCCCAAATTAACCCAATTTTGGCTACTAACCAAAATTAACCAAAAACATTAAAATTGGTTATAACCTATCGGAACCGGTTCAAAGGACTAAAATAAATTAAATCTAACTGAAACTAACCGAAGGTTGATTGAATAACTAACCAAAAGTAATCAAAAGCACCAAAACGGGTTAAAATATATACGAATAAGTTACAAAAATTGAAGTAAGTTAAAACTAACCAACACGAACCGAATTTTGGCGACTAACCAAAAACATTAAATTTGATTATAACGTATCGGAAAATTTTCGCGAACGTCACGATACGGTTTATGAAATAGTTATTTTCGTAACAAGTGCGCAAAGTGATACTTTTCCGCACGCGACTGATGTTGACCGAACGACGCGAAGCGGAGTTCGGTCAATCAGTCGAGTGCGGAATGGTCACTTTGCGCAAGTGTTAGGAACAATATTTTTTCTACGAGCGCGGTCTAAACAAGCACATAATAATAATGACCCGTATTTAAATAAAAGAAAAAGTGTCTGTCAATTTTGTGATACTTCATTTTACACCTAGATTTGTTTAAAATCTGTCAATCTGACAATTATAAGTATTGTTGCTTGACATAATTTTTTACTACTATACCGAGGATTTCAAAATATATGGCTTTTGGTTTAAGTTACAATATCGCGAATTACGGAAACTTTTAGGGAAAAGAGTATAATTATGACTTAAAACGGTTTCTTATATTGCATAAAAAGTCCAAAAGTGTAAAGTTTCTAAAAATATATGATCATTTTCTTGTCTCTGGTGATTTTAGAGAATTTTACTTTCTCGCACATTTTCCCGCATAGCGTGCGGGAAAGTACTACTTCGCGCACTGAGTAGCGTGCGCAAAGTAGCCACTTTGCGCACGCTCGTAGAAAAAATTGATTATAACGTCTTGGAACCAGCTCAAATAGGTAAAATAAATTGAGATTAAGGAAACTAATCGAAAGTTGATTAGTAGACAAACCAAATCTATGATAATTGATTATAACGTATCGGAACCGGTTCAAATGATTAAATTAAGCTGAGACTAAGTGAAACTAACTTACTGAAAGTTGATTTGGCGACTAATCAAAACTATTAAAATTTATTATAACGTATCGTAAAGGTTCAGATGACCAAAATAAGTTGGTACTAAGTGAAACTAACCGAAAGTTGATTTGACGACTAACCAAAACTAACCATATCTATTAAAATTAGGTCCGTTAACCTGCCCCCCCCCCCGCATTGATTTTTTTCTTCAAAACGCTAGCACAGGACCTTGAGATCTAGCACAACCTAGCACAATTTGTTTTAGAGCTAGCACACTAACAGTAATAAGGATATTCTCTAATTTCTGCGGGGGGGGGGGGGGGGGG
>MU181921.1:892223-903298 GCA_016904865.1 Pissodes strobi | reverse complement strand
GCTAGCACAGCAAGCTTAGACCTAGCACAGGCTAGCACAAACATTTTGAGAGCTAGCACACCCCTACAGTTGAATATATAGGGGATAGGGTGAATTTTTGCTGGCTGCCCCTCAGTTAATATTTTTCCATCATATTGTTAGCTTTTTCAAAAGCAAATACAGGGTGGTAAGAAATATATATATATATATATATTTTTTAAATTTCTCCGCAATTTAGCGTCGGACGAAAAATTGCATAAAAAAAATTTTATTCCAAATTAGGAGGTGTATCATCAACTTCAAAACATTTTCTCCAAAAATTTCATAATTTTTGAGATATTCGCGAGAAAGTTCGAAAAACGACGTTTTTTGAAGAAAAAGGACATCCTTTTTTTAATTACGACGACTCAAGTATTTTTGTCGTATCCCTTGTAGCTTTCGAGTTATGATTTTGCACGCTTTGGGGCCGCTATCTCAAAAGTTAAGAATATTGTTCTTTTTTTTCGTAAAGAACTTTTTTGTTTGTCTTTGTGTCCTCTATCTAAAATCAAAATTTGAAGTCGGAAGAAAATAATGGAAAAAAGCCGGTAGGTTCCGGAAGGTTTCGGCTCCTACTGGTCAAAATAAAGGTGAGGTCGATATGAAAGTACGGTTTTGTCCGTTTTGCCGATATTCGTATATTTAATACCGGAACCTACCGGTTAAAAACCGCGCGATTTAGGTTCCATTCAGGGGTTATAATTTAGGGGCCAAATGGAAAATATTGACTTTTTTTTAAATTTCGATATGGATTAATTAAGGTTCCTCTAGGCTCCTACCACGAAACATAATCAGCGGTAGGTTCCTGACGCGGTTGAATTCGAACTCAGGACCGTCCCTTACAATCTAAGCCAAATTTCAGCCCTTCCGGCCTAACGATAGCAAAATTAACTATTTAGGAGCCCCTATAGGACACTTAGAGACTTGATTTTTTTTGGGGTGGTTCCGGCCGTTCCCCTTTGTTCCTGTCCGATTACGGGCCCGCTAGTTCAAAATTTGCAACAAAAACCGGTGAGAGCCGGATTTCCGGTAGGTTTCAAATTCGAAAAAACCGTCCCCTAAATATAAAAATACGCCCGGAAACGTTTTTCTTCGAATCAATATTTAGGGGTCGAAAACGACGGCTTCCATTTTTGAAAAGTTTGGGCATCCGTAAGTATGAGCCGCGGATCGAAAATCGCAGATATTGCTTTTTAAGTCTCGCCCGTGAGGTGAATAATTTTAGGTCCATTAACTTGCCCCCCCCCTCCCCCCCCCGCATTAATTTTTTTCCCAAAATGCTAGTACAGGACCTTGAGATCTAGCACAACCTAGCACATTTGCATAGTAATAAGGATATCTTCTAATTTATTCGGGAGGTTAACGCTAGCCCCCCCATCTTTTTAATTGCAATACTGGCTAGCACAGCTTCTTTGGACCTAGCACAGTGCAGCACAACTAGAAAAAATGCTAACACAACTACATGTTTGAAAATAATAGGCCTAAGCACACTCCTATAACAATTATCATTACCAACACTCAAAAGAACCCAAACGTTAACTTGGCCTCCCCCCTCCCGCATTTGTGGTCTACTATTTTCAAAAATGTAGTTGTGCTAGCATTTTTTATAGTTGTGCTAGAATGTGCTAGCTCCAAAGAAGCTGTGCTAGCCAGTATTGCAATTAATAAAGATGCGGGGGTGCTAGCGTTAACCTAGCTCCCCCCCCGGATAAATTAGGGGATATCCTTATTATTATGAGTGTGCTAGCTCTAAAACAAATTGTGCTAGGTTGTGCTAGATCTCAAGGCCCTGTGCTAGCGCTTTGGAGAAAAAAAATCAAAGCGAGGGGAGGGGGGACAAGTTAACGGATCTAATAATTTTTGGGTCTCGTTCCAAGAATATAATTTTTCGACCTCGTCCGTCTACTACCGCGGAACCTATTTGAGGTAGGTTCCCGCTTAGGTCAGATTCGAACTCGCAGTCGTGGAAAACCCCACCAATCCAAATTTCAGCCGAATATCTCCAAGGCCTCTTTTGGGTACCGGTAGGATCCCAAAATTATTTCCGTTTAAATCGCTCTGGTCCGAACTGCTACACCGAAGTCAACGATTTCGGCCGAAAAAAAATTTTTCTTTCTGGAATCTGCCCAGTAGGTTCCACGGGTCCCTAATGGTCAGATTCGGTGTTTTTGACCTCAAAAACCCTCGAGTACAATTAGGCCAAATCGCAGCTCACTTTCCATGTAACCAAAATGGTTGTGCTAGGTCTAAGCTTGCTGTTTTGCCTGAAAAATATTAGCTGAGGGGCGGCCAGCAAAAATGCATTCCATATATTAAACTGTAGGGGTGTGCTAGTTCTTAAAATTGTTGTGCTAGCCTGTGCTAGGTCTAAGCTTGCTGTGCTAGCAATTTGAAGGAAAAATGTTAGCTGAGGGGCGGCCAGCAAAAATTCACCCCATCCCCTATATATTCAACTGTAGGGGTGTGCTAGCTCTCAAAATGGTTGTTCTAGCCTGTGCTAGGTTTAAGCTTGCTGTGCATAACAATTATCTTTACCAACCCTCAAAAGAACCCAAACGTTAACTTAGCCCCCCCCCCCCGCATTTGTGGTCTATTATTTTGAAAAATGTAGTTGTGCTAGCATTTTTTCTGGTTGTGCTAGACTGTGCTAGCTCCAAAAAAGCTGTGCTGGCAGGTATTGCAATTAAAAAAGGTGCGGGGAGGGGGGCTAGCGTTAACCTAGCCCCCCCCCCTCCGCATAAATTAGAGGATATCCTTATTACTAAGAGTGTGCTAACTCTAAAACAAATTGTGCTAGGTTGTGCTAGATCTCAAGGTCCTGCGCTAGCGTTTTGAAGAAAAAAATCAATGCGGGAGGGGGGGGCAGCTTAATGGACCTATAATAATAAGGATATCCTCTAAATTTTGCGGGGGGGGGGGCTAGGTAAACGCTAGCACCCTCGCACCTTTATTAATTGCACTACTGGCTAGCACAGCTTCTTTGGAGCTAGCACATTCTAGCACAACTATAAAATATGCTAGCACAACTACATTTTTGAAAATAATAGACCACAAATGCGGGGAGGGGGGAGGCCTAAAACTAACCTAAAATTATTCACCTCACGGGCGAGACTTAAAAAGCAATATCTGCGATTTTCGATCCGCGGCTCATACTTACGGATGCCCAAACTTTTCAAAAATGGAAAGCCGTCGTTTTCGACCCCTAAATATTGATTCGAAGAAAAACGTTTCCGGGCGTATTTTTATATTTAGGGGACGGTTTTTTCGAATTTGAAACCTACCGGAAATCCGGCTCTCACCGGTTTTTGTTGTACATTTTGAACTTTCGGGTCCGTAATCGGACAGGAACAAAGGGGACGGCCGGAACCACCCAAAAAAAATCAAGTCTCTAGGGGTTCCTAAATAGTTAATTTTGCTATCGTTAGGCCGGGAGGGCTGAAATTTGGGTTAGATTGTTAGGGACGGTCCTGAGTTCGAATTCAACCTCGTCAGGAACCTACCGCTGATTATGTTTCGTGGTAGGAGCCTAGAGGAACCTTAATTAATCCATATCGAAGTTTAAAAAATATCAATATTTTCCATTTGGCCCCTAAATTATAACTTTTGAATGGAACCTAAATCGCGCGGTTTTTAACCGGTATGTTCCGGTATTAAATATACGATTATCGGCAAAACGGACAAAACCGTATTTTCATATCGACCTCACCTTTATTTTGACCAGTAGGAGCCGAAACCTACCGGTACCTACCGGCTTTTTTCCATTATTTTCTTCCGACTTCAAATTTTGATTTTAGATAGAGGACACAAAGACAAACAAAAAAGTTCTTTACGAAAAAAAAGAACAATATTCTTAGCTTTTGAGATAGCGGCCCCAAAGCGAGCAAAATCATAACTCGAAAGCTACAAGGGATACGACAAAAATACTTTTTACCAAAAATATGTATTTTGATGGCGTTTAACCTATACTTGAGTCGTCGAAATTAAAAAAAGGATGTCATTTTTCTTCAAAAAACGTCATTTTTCGAACTTTCTCGCGAATATCTCAAGAATTATGAAATTTTTGGAGAAAATGTATTGAAGTTGATGATACACCTCCTAATTTGGAATAAAAAGTTTTTTATGCAATTTTTCGCCTGATGCTAAATAGCGGAGAAATTTAAAAAAAATATATATTTTTTAAAAATTTTATTTTTACGGTGGTATGATGTAAATGTATCCCTTTAACCAAACAACCATCTTGAAATGTCCTAGTTCTCAAAATAATTGTGCTAGCCTGTGCTAGATCTAAGCTTGCTGTGCTAACAATTTGATGGAAAAATATCAGCTGAGTGGCAGCCAGCAAAAATTCACCCCATCCCCTATATATTCAACTGTAGGGGTGTGCTAGCTCCCAAAATGTTTGTGCTAGCCTGTGCTAGGTCTAAGCTTGCTGTGCTAGCAATTTGACGGAAAAATAATAACTGAAAGGCGGCCTGCAAAAATTCACCCCATCCCCTATATATTCAACTGTAGGGGTGTGCTAGCTCTTAAAATGTTTGTGCTAGCCTGTGCTAGGTCTAAGCTTGCTGTGCTAGCAATTTGACGGAAAAATATTAGCTGAGGGGCAAAAATTCACCCCATCCCCTATATATTCAACTGTAGGGGTGTGCTAGCTCTCAAAATGGTTGTGCTAGCCTGTGCTAGGTCTAAGCTTGCTGTGCATAACAATTATCTTTACCCACCCTCAAAAGAACCCAAACGTTAACTTACCACCCCCCGCATTTGTGGTCTATTATTTTCAAAAATGTAGTTGTGCTAGCATTTCGTCTAGTTGTGCTAGACTGTGCAAGCTCCAAAGAAGCTGTGCTGGCCAGTATTACATTTAAAAAGGTGCGGGGGGGGGGGGGCTAGCATTAACCTAGCCCCCCCCCCGCATAAATTAGAGGATATCCTTATTACTATGAGTGTGCTAGCTCTAAAACAAATTGTGCTTGGTTGTGCTAGATCTCAAGGTCCTGTGCTAGCGTTTTGAAGAAAAAAATCAATGCGGGGGGGGGCCAGGTTAACGGACCTATTAAAATTGAATGTAACGTATCGGAACCGGTTCAAATGACTAAAATAAGTTGAAACTAATCAAATGCTAATTGGACGACTAACCAAAACTAACCAAATCTATTAAAATTAATTTTAACGTATCGGAATCGGCTCATATCGCTAAAATAACTTGAGACTAAGTGAAATTAACCAAAAGTTGATTAGACGATTAACCAAAACTAGTCATATTAATTAAAATTACTTATAACGTATCGAAACCAGCTCAAATTAGTAAAATAAGTTGAGGCTAAGTGAAACTAACCTGAAGTTAATTACACGACTAACCGGAACTAACCAAATCTATTACAATTGATTATAAAGTTATCGGAGCTGACTTAAATGACTAAATTAGGTTGAGAATATTTTAAACTAACCGAAAGTTGATTCGGCGACCAACCAGTATTAAACAAATCTGTTGAAATTGAATATAACATCGTAACCATTTCAAATGACTAAAATAAGCTGATACCAGGTGAAACGAACCGAAAGTTGATTAGACGACTGACCAAAACTAACCAAATCTTTGGAAATTGATTGTAACGTATTGGAACCGACTTAAATGATTAAAATAATTTGAGACAAAGTGAAACTAGCCGAAAGTTGATTGAACGGCTAACGAAACCTAACCAAATTTACTAAAATTGATTATAACGTATTGGATCCGGTCCAAATGATTCAAATAAGTTGTGACTACTTAGTCTGAGTTGAGACTTCACTTGAAACTAACCGAAAGTTGATTGGGCGACTAACCAAAACTAACCAAATCTATTAAAATTGGTTATAACATAACCGAACCGGCTCAAATTAGTAAAATAAGTTGAGATTAAGTTAAACTAACCGAAAGTTGATTACACGACTAACCCGAACTAACCAAATATATTAAAATTGATTATGACGTGTCGGAGCCGACTCAAATGACTCACTTAGGTTTAGAATAAGTTAAACTGACCGAAAGTTGATTCGACGACTAACCAGAATTAACCAGATCTATTAAAATTGAGTATAAATTATCGGAAACCAAAACTAACCAAATCTTTGGAAATTAATTGTAACGTATTGGAACCGACTTAAATGAACGGCTAACGAAACCTAACCAAACCCAGTAAAATTGATTATAACGTATTGGATCCGGTTCAAATGATTGAAATGAGTTGAGACTAAGTGAAACTAACCGAAAGTTGATTGGGCGACTAACCAAAACTAACCAAATCTATTAAAATTGGTTATAACGTATCGGGACCGGCTCAAATTAGTAAAATAAGTTGAGGCTAAGTTAAACTAACCGAAAGTTGATTACACGACTAACCCGAACTAATCAAATCTAATAAAATTGATTATGACGTATCGGAGCCGACTCAAATAACTCACTTGGGTTGAAAATAAGATAAACTCACCGAAAGTTGATTCGACAACTAACCAGAATTAACCAAATCCACTAAAATTGAGTACCTATAAATTATCGAAATTCACTTAAATGATTAAAATAAGTTTATACTAAGTGGAACTATCCGCGATTGAACGGGGATTGAGACGAAGCGAATGCAGCTTTTTTTTTGTTTTTACATCCACCCCTAATGATATAAACTGTAAAAACGAACAAAACTTGAAGTAATATGTATTTATGTGGATATTTTGGGAAACTAAACTTTTACATTAAATTGTGTTAGGGGTGGGTGAGGGTGACTTATAGTTATACGGCATATCGTTAGATCGGGGAATGAGAGACGAATCGGATGCAAATGTTATTTTGCTTTTTACATCCACACAAAGTTATAAATTGTAAAAAACAACGGCACTTGAAGTAATATGCATTTATGTGGTATATTTGATAAACTAAACTTACGTAATCTAATCTGATCTAACACCTATATCAACTATTAATTTCAACACAATTATGAGTTTTCTCAGATGTCAAATTTAATAAGCGTTGCATTCTGCTGCGGTATTTTCAATGTCTCCCCCGGTTGCATCTTTATAAAGGGCTGTGAATTTTTTTAGACGAAAAGGTTATTAATAATATTCCTGTTGGTTGCGAACCCAAATTAAGCAAATTTAAAAGTATACCAGAGTGCTGTTCTGATAAGAATATATATCCATGGCATTGTGCATTAGCTAATGTAAAATTATTTCATGAAAATATATAAAAAAAAAAAATTAGCTGTTTTATTTCCCATGGCATTGCACTATTTTACCTCAACTTTTATTTAATGAATAAAATAAAATGGCAACTTCATCAGTATTACGCTTGCAATATTCAACACTAATCAAAAATTAATCAAGAACATTTTCCTACTAAATGTTATACCACAAAAACGGAAGTTAAACCGGTCTGATGAGAATAAAAATCTAATAAGATTAAGAGGGAAAAAAACCTTCTACATTTGCTTAGAAAATATGAGGAAGAAATATATTGTTATATCAAATTTTTGTTGTCATGAATTCTGTTTCTTATTGGACATTAAATAATGCATATTTTCTACTTTGCAGACAATTTTAATCTTGCGTAAAACTGAAATATGCAGATATTCGATTCCTGTGAAGAAGATCAAGTTGAACAAAGTACATTTTTAAGCTCACTCAGATAATTTTTCATATAAGTTAAACGATTTACTTCGGAAACATTGAAAATAAGATACTTATATTACTTGTATTATTATTATTAATATTCAACAGCTTCTGGACATTTATATATTATTTAATCATAACTGCACATGTGTCTCATAAGGCTAGGCTGGCTAGGCTCGGCGGGCTGCTATCATTTTCGCATCTGCGCACACACGCTGATGACGTTAGGCTATCCTTTTCAAATTAAATTCAAGGAGAGCTCTGGTAGACTAGTGGGATACGCTCCGGTTCTCCGTTCCAATGGCTGCAGGTTCGATTCTTTCTAATACTGCTGCCACCACAACAAAAAAAAAACTTTTATTATTTTAACTTGGATTTTAATCAGGGTCGTCGTCGTCGGGGAAAGGGGAGAGTGGTTGGTGGGTGTCAAAAAGGCATTAAAACAAAAAGTCTTTAATTTTTCACTAAAAAAGCTACTTTCTTAAACACTCACCCTTAAAACTATCCTTAGGTGCGGTTAGGCCTTCTTGGCATGATGATGACGATCATATTGGATACGGGATAGATTAAGTAGGTCACGTGGTGTTTAGAGTGACAAAAGGCATTAGCTCAGGCTGGACAGGATAATTAAATACCCTGTATATAGGTCTTTATGGCATTGTGACGTTCAAAGTCCTTTCAGCAGCCTCTGGTCATTGTCGACGGTGACGGTATAGTTCTTTAGGGAATGGACAGCGACTTCGGGTGATGACAACGGTGGTCATCGAGTTCAATGAGGGTGCCAAAAAGGCCTTATTTGGTCACAGTACGCGGGTTTCCAATTAGAAAAATATTTATAAAATTTCAACAGAATTCAAACTTACTTCGCAGAATGAGTTTACTGAACTGAAAATTTTACACGACGTAAGTCAATTAGAACCATTTCAATTGACTTACGAGAAATACAGGATAATAAAAAAAATACGGCATACAAAAAAAATCATGAGTGCAGTTCACACGCGGTAGAAGTGAAAACTTCATAAATCTAAACCAAGCGGTCACCCATCTACTAACCACTCCCGACGTTGCTTACCTTCAGTGATCGGACGAGAACTACTTTTTACTTTTTGCTCTTAACAAACATGTAACAACTGTATAACTGTGTTCTATCTTATTCGCTCGCAGGTTACATCCTATAGATCTATATCGTTTTATTGGTGTCGAATTTTCGTTTCCTCGTTTCCGTTAAATCGACTTTAATTAAAATCACTCCCGTTCCCAGCCGGCTAACGGCGCTCAAGAAGTATTCGCTTCAAAAAATAATTTCCTTGCTCATTCGTTTAGTAATAAAAATTTGGTTCGTTGCATACATTTATAAGCATATCTTCTGTCGTGGCCGGCCATATGTGCCGGAAGATTCAAGAAAGCTGTTAGCGAACATAACTCGTCTGTTCAAAGAATGTTTTGTAAAAAGTTATTATTATTGTGTATTATTTTCAGCATTTCACAGTAGAACTTTATTCTTTTTTCTCTTTGTCTCTCTCGAACGAAATTATTGTTTGGCAAAGACGATATTTAAGAGCAGTACGACAGTATCGTAGAGATAATGTATCTATTATTTCGAACTAGATATACACTGATGGCATAATATGGCCGGATAAAAATATAACACCTTAGCGCCAAGCTGTCATAGAAAGATGATCTACTAGATTTAAAGCGCATTCTTGTAAAGGAAGCTGGTTAATAATCACACATATTGGTAGTAAAAATGAGTAGCATACGGTGAAAGAAAACCAATGCTGCTCTACCTTATTTCTCCTCAGCCAGCTGTCGGTATCGACAACGTTAGGTACCACTCTAGGAAACTTGAAAAATAATCAATTTCTTGAAGAATAAACAATATTATCCGATTTCTTGAAAAGGAATACCAAATGAAACAGATATGATTAAAAAGGAGTTAATTGAAGTGGTTTATTTCATTTTACCTCCTTGCACCAAATATGTGGATAATGAAATGTTTCTAAAAGTACCACACTTTTGCCCCTACCACTGTAAACTAAGTCCTGAAGAATTATTAATCTGAGCTCAGATGTTGTGCGGCAAAGTATCACACTACTTTTAAAATGAGAGACGATGAAAGTATTTTTCAAAATGCATTAAAGCAAGTCGATTTCCAAAAGTGGGAACTTGATGGTAGACTAGATGCGGCTATAAAGCAGCTAATTATTTCTCTGGATACCAATGACCAGAGTATGACCGACTACTCAGAAAGCGAATGGGATTACTCAGAAGACGACTTATCACTTCGTTTTAACGCTAAATTGTGAAGTGAGGAATTGCAGCATCAAGGCTATTTTAAGTGCCATAATATAGACGTTATAAGAATTTATGTTTTCATTATTTATTTATCCATAATAAACACTTGTTAAAATAATGTTTAAGATTTTATTTATTTAAATAACTTACAAATAGACACCCCGGCGCCGCGCCGCCGGCATATGGATTTTCTTCAGCAATAAAAAAACATGATGTAAGTAAACTAGTCTGCGTTCTTGAAACAAGTTTTTGTTATTACTCTAAAATATATTACAGGGCAAAGGGTTCGGAAAGATGGAGACGCACTTCCAGACTAAATAATTTTAACCTGGTTTTCTATGGCTACTTTACAACTAATTAGGAGTGATTGCTAATATGGTTTTCAACATCCGAAAAGGATATCAACATAGAGAAGAAGAAAAAAAAAAGATTGAATAATTTCCTCCCCTAATTTATCGATATGACTAAATTAACTCAATCTATCAACCGTTTGAAGAAGCTAAAGTATTCCGCGCATTATTAGCATTTATATTAAAGTATGGGCATTTAAGTATGCTGGTGAATATTCCTGTATTCGCTTGACATGTCCTTATTGTTTTTATGAGCAATTGAAGATATAGCATCCGTGAACAGAACTACTTTACAAATATTCATGAAGTGATATAAGCCCATAGGGTACTGGCAAATAAAATCTAATTAGGTGCGGAAGGAGCAAAACATGTGCCAAGTGTCAGGCCGAAAAATGGACAATTAATATATATCCTGCACAAACTAGTCAAAATAATTAGAGAAGTTTTAATAAATATAATGTTCTGAAGATAAGCAGGGTTATTAGAGAAGCCAAAATTAAAGATTTTTCTATTTAGATGCTAACTGACGATGTCTACAAAATGCACTTGCATGTTCCCCAGAATTAAATAGTTCTTTAATATGCAGAGCATTATTCCAAGTGATAAAATAAAATATGTTTTTGAAACAATAGAACTTTATTCTAAAACTAGTACTTTTTATAAACTACTCCATTGTACCTAGATTTTTGGGCTAAGCTCATTTCTAAAGGTTTGTTTGTATGAATGTACAAACAGAAGCTGTTTTTAGATTTATTAGGTACGCCTCGCTAACAT
>MU181921.1:866403-882223 GCA_016904865.1 Pissodes strobi | reverse complement strand
CAAACTAAACAAACTAATGTACTTGTAACAACAATGGGGGCATTACAATAGATTCCATTTTATTCCGTTTCAATTTCATTGAGAGATAATGTTTTGCGTCCCATTTATATAGCGATAGGCTAACGTAAACTAACCCTCCCTCAAACCTCGAATGATATTACGGCAAAAATATAGTACCGATTGCTTTTATTTATATAACCAAAATAAGAAAATGACAAATTAATATATATTATTTTTAGGATTTACATAATCTCCAGTCTGTATTTATTTGAATATAAAATAGAAAACTCTTAACTATTTATCTAAATATTTACATTGAGGATTTTATTATTCATGCCAAAGTTGCAGGAGGCATCGCGAAAACTTTAATATTACACCATAACCATAGAGATCTAGCTTAAACGAAAAATTCCCGACTTTATTAAATTTTTCCAGAAAGCATAAATTCATGTTAAGGTAGGTCACACAGCTTTTTCAGCAGGATCATCCATCAAAGAGTACCTTTTAGATAAAATAAATTTGATCCAATGTATGAGTACGCAATAATAAGTGAATTTTCCAACTGTAAGGTTTAAATTTATATAGTCTTTAAGTTGAGAATTTGATTACCGCAATTTCCCACATAGCTTCTCAAAGCTATTGGTTTGTGATATTTCCAATTTAAATAGATTCTCCTTAATTTCAGATAGTCCGAATTTGAAACAAGCGACATTGAATACAAAATATTGATGGCGGATATATGTAATTATTTTATGTGCAATAAATATATACTAAAATTTAACTATAATTATATTTTTTAAGTAGAAAATTCTTTAGATTATGAGTTCTCATAATCTCGCCCGGAATTTGCTTTTATAATTTAAATTGCACTAGTATAAAAAAACTAGATAGAAAGCTATTTATTTCCGAGAGATTATTAGAATTAAACTTGAATTTTTATTTAATAAACTTCTCAAAACCTTAAAGGAAAAGTACACCCCTAATTGAATAGTATGTTAGTGTGATTTTCGGTTACCCCTCCATACCAAATATGCCAATCATAATTTTAACAAGCGATTTTTTTTTATGAATAACATATTTTGTGAAGAGAAGAGCACTTTACTTTTAATCTGGAACTTCACCTTGAAATAAACTGTAGGTAGATGGTACAGCGATAATTCAAAATACACTTTCAAAAATACTACTCGTAATATGCTAAGAGGAATTTTTAGTTTGTCTAAATATCAAAACAAGTTTTCCATTTCTCTTTTAATATATAAGCTCTATTTGCTAGCTTTAAATTTCCCCCAATTTTCGATTACAAAACCGATTATTTATACAAATGAAAATGCTTTTTCTTCAGCTGTTAATTAGTTTAAGTCCTTCCTTCTAATTTAACTAATTCTAAATTACCATGTTCAATTTTCTTAATAATGGATGTTATATTATTCCTAACAATACAAAAGTAAGGAGTCAGCAGTTAAAATTCCAATTTTAACAAAAGCCGTCTTATGAACCTTCTATAAAAAGAAAAGCCTCTTTTAATCTTTCTCAAACATTTCCTCGCAAATAGATCGGAGATGCCCTGCCTTTCCAATTCGTATCGTTTGATACTTGGAGTTAAATGAGCCCGAAATAAAATGGGAACCGCAATACTCAGTCGATCATGAGCTGCTTCCAATATATCCTGCCAGGGGCGTAGCTGGAAAATGATACCATCGCGTTCTGTATTCAAATAATGCGACTAACTGCCAGCAAAATTGCAGCCTGATTCCGAAAGCACCAACATTCGCGTTTATTGTGTTGTTTTGGAAACTACTCACTTTTTCTCTAAGAACTTAAAGTGACTCTGTTAAGAATGCGCAAAGTTACAGAAGCGTGTAAGGCAGAAAATTTGCCACGCTATTCATCTTTAAACTTCGTTTATTTACCATCACTTCAGATTAGAAGCAACTAATAGTGAATTAAGTTAAGTTAAGAAAATTTGCAATAAACGATGCGTACGCTAGAATGAGATGTCTGAAATGCATGCAAATTAGGCCCTAGCTCAAAAGCCGGAGAGTAGGGAATAATTTATGTTAAAGGCGCCACCAACTTATAGACTACACAAGTCAGAAAATCCCAAAGTTGTAATATGGAACTCTTTAAAGCTTAGGATTCGCAAAAAAATCCAAATAATAAAACCAAAAGTTAAATCATTTGGAAACAAAATAAATCTAACTGATTCAATTCTTGAGCTAAATTCATTCAACATAGTTATACTCACTGAACTTTCCTCTTCGAACGCTAATATTAAAGGGTCTAAATCAAACAGTTAGCGGTGAAGAGAGAACCCAATTGGTTTGTTACAAGTTATTAAAAAAAATTAATTCGAGTCAATTAAAATTTAAAAATTGACTGTGGTATCCAGGGTACTATGTTGCGTAAAATTATATCTAAGAATAGTGCCTAAATTTAAAAGTACAGATCGTAAATATTTGAATTACTTGTTGATATTCGAAATAATTTACTTCATTTGAACTAATACCTGCAGTTCAATAATTATTATAAAAAACAGAAAAAAAATTAACAAGTCAGTCAACCACATATAGCAAAATAACAGTAACTATTAAACAGTAAAATCATAAAAAGTAACTATTCAGATAAAATCAAAAGAAAAGTTTAGCTAGTTGTGGTTGAAATGACAATTTGTTATGCCATTTAATAAAAAAAAAACTAATTTAAGCTAAAACGTCAACCAAAGGCGGTACGCTAAATAATTTACCTCAAATTGACGATATAAGATTATCATTAATCACTGATTATATATGAAAAAAGGACTAAAACTAATGTTCCATTGTTTACTAAACTATTCAGGACATGATTATGTTCCGTTTACAACTTTCAGGGTTTTCTAGGGCGCAATACTAACTAGCTAGGCAGAGACAATAAATCACGAAAAAGGAAAATCAATATTTTATTTATTAAGACTTTTTTTCTAAATCTGCCAACACTCAAATCGCAACGAATGCAATTAAAAAGGAATTAGGAATCATTCATGTGGAGACAAATTACATATTGGCACCACATAAAAAATGGTAATTCACTTGCCACGCAAAAGAGTAAAAAATTCCAGTTATGGAACTGGACCAAGGTACCGAACTTGGCCTGTGCCTGACTCACAAATAGGCCGAATAGAAGTTCTTCACTGCTTAACGTCACACAATTATGCAGACTACGCGCAACTCGCGATAGGCACATTCAACAAGACTACTAAAGATTTTTTTCTTTATTCTATCAACAACGTGCTCCTCCGTCCATTCTGGATCCAAGCCACTAAAATGTTTAGGCTTCTTACCTAATCTATTATTGTACACTGCGAAACTGCACCGGTAGGCATATTCTATACCTCACCTGTTATCTCCGATATTAAACGACAGCAAGCGGTCTCAAAATCAAATATAGATCGATTGATACGTCATGGCTGAAATAACACATCTATAACTGGTTAACATGTGGTGTCACCGAAATGTACTCTTTACGCCATGCGCTAAGCCAATCGTCAACTAAGGAAAACGGAAATAATAAAGCATTATATAATGGTGTATGTCCACAATTAACTCACACTAGACATTAACAATCAAGATAAGATAAGGTAAATCGTTCAAACATGACCAATGGTTGGCATATTTATATGGTTGTTTTAATCACCTTTTACATTTTGAAATCTCTACTCAACCCCGAATATTCTAGGAAAGCCAAAGACAGTTAAGAAATAGAAAAGAGGATGCTTGAATTATAATATAATTGAAATATAAATATACAAAACAATTCGAAAGATGAAAATAAACGAGAGTGAGCAAGAGTAATAGGTACTTTTGATCCAAGAAAAAGATATGAAAATATTGGAATTATGATCAACTATATCGACACAAGGTATATACTATAGAAAATTAATTAATTTGGAAAAAAAAAATATCAAACAAAGCCACATTATTTATAAGTATGTTTACGAGATAAAGTTGGAGTTTAAGCTCCTGAAACTCCCTAAACTCTAAATATTTACTTTTAATTTAGGCAAGCATCGGACACTAAAGTAAAATAAAATAGGAGGCCACCACAGATAGCCGGGTTGCTAGACCAATAAGAGAATACAAATTGCTACATTTTAACCGTAATCAATAGGTTGCAAAACCGTCTTATCCAAAAAAAATTGTTGTGTGCTTAAGACCACACGACAGAAGTGAAAACTTCAATAAGCGGAGTCATCGTTTGTCAGAATTTCGATCCGAGTCTTCGCTGCAGAGATACGGGCGAAAAACGGTTTTCCTCCCAAAAGTCACCCTTAAATTAGAGCCCCGGTCCCCCCGTATGGCCTAAGGTGGCCCCCCTTATGGCACACTTACCATAAAAAATTCGACGTACCTCTTCCCGTTCTCCCGGAATTAATTATACCCCCCCCCCAAACGTGGGGGGGTACGGGGTCCCGTTTTCGTCCAGGATCTTCTCTTTACCCCGGCTAAATCTCCTGAAAATTTCAGCCCTCTACCTATACAGAAACATGCTAGTATAAGGAGCGTTACGTTACATATCCGAGCATGACGCGTTATGCGTGCCGCGTGACGACTTGGTCTCATTCAACCTATACAAAAAATACAAAACGCGCCTAAAGAAGTTTTCACTTAAATACCTATTTTCGAGATAATCGTCAAAAACTGTTTTAGCGAAAGTTATGGCAACTTTTCCTAAACCCATTTAGCAAACTTACCAATAGATGCGAACGGCTGCCATTCATACAGTGGAGAGCTAGGTTCGTGGATTCTTCGGCATACATTAATAAATATATTAGGCGTCACCTAGTTAACTAAGACTCATCTAGGAAAAATCTACAACGTTATTTAATCCTGAAAAGTAGTTTTTGGGGGTGCTTTTCAATATGCCATAATATTTCCCTAAAATAAATACTTTATTCTTTCCCTACTAATGATGAGATCCCTTGATATAAAAAGCAATTATACAGTACAGTTACAATCACATGCATAAACAATAAAGCAATAGAAAAGAAGCTTGCATAATATTGACTATTATCAACAATGGTGTCAGATACAAACTGTTAGGCAAATATTCTGCATACCCAGTAATAGGTTACTAAAATGGTAAATAGCGCACAGGGTTTAAAATCCATGAATTTTATTCTGCCGCAAGGATATAAAATAAGACATGTGTATTCGCCCTGTGCGTTAGGGTAGTGGGAGAAATGACGAACGATCGTGCGCGCGAGTCGGAGAAATTTGGAACTTTATTTAGCTACTATACAAATAAACATGTGGAATACATCGAAAAGGGTCTGATGCACTGAACTACATACATGGAATAACAATACCCTTTCTTCTTTACTGAAAAAGTGGCAAATTTACGAGCAATAAAGTTAACAAAAATCACAGTAGTCTTTGACAAAATAAGCAGCGTATAAGCCTGCGCAATAGCAAGGATCTGTTGAAATAAGTTCAGACGTGACGTCTTGGCTTTGGCTCTTTATATGAAATTAAGTAAATGACGAAGAAAGAATAATAACCGATGACGCGTACTCGATCAGTATGAAACTTCGGCACTGCGTGTATGTGCGTCCCTTTTTAATGCACAAGAACCAATATATTCGTGTGTTTTTATGCCGCACTTTTATATTTTGAATCGGTTATTGACGACGAAACGTTTAAGAAACGTGGAACGTCTAGCTTGCACTAGTTCAGTGGGACAGGGCAGTAATTGCTGTTTGCGACGTTTGCGTTTGCTATAATTATTGCCATTTTTGTATATCCGTATTCGTTTGTGTTTCGGTTTCGTTTGGAAATTGGAAAGTTTTATAGTTAAGATAGTTTTGATAGTTTGTCGTTTAGTAATTGCTGTTTGTATTTGCTATTATTGTATATTCGTATTCGTTTGTGTTTCGGTTTCGTTTGGAAAGTTTTATAGTTAAGATAGTTTTGATAGTTTAGGTATAATGTCTAAATGTAGCGTTTTGTTTTGCCGTAAATACGGCATAAAACATGCTGCTGGCTGCTGGTGTTGGTTATTTTCGGTAAGTAAAGTTTATTTAATATTGTATTTTGTAGTCCGTGTTAATCTACTCTTTTCACACATATCTTTTTGCTCTTTCCTTCAAACCACTACCCTCTAACTATTCAATTTTTAACGAATATTTTGCGACTTTATTTTAGAGTACTTAACTAGGAATCTGCTTTCCATTTTCGACAACAATTTTTGTAAAGTTAACCACATCAAACTATTCTCAAGCCATACTGTGGTTAGGAGTAGAAAAATTCGCCTATAGGTACCTATTACTCAACCTAGTTTCATTTCACTCTGTTACAACGTTACACGAGTACTTGGTAAAAGGTTCTTACTCGAGTAGGACTCGGGTTCAAGTAAAATTTTTTAATACAGACCTAACCTACACCCCATTTATTTTAGAATCACTGAGTTAACTTAATATCACTGCGGTGCAGACACCCATAGAGGTTGTTCAATACTTTAAAGTAGTTTCAGAGAAAGCACTTAAAACCACAAAAAGCAAATATTTGGGTACCTACTTTAAAATTTGCATATTAAGTAATGCATACAATTCTACTTAATTTTTGCATTTTTAATTATTTTCCTTCTCAAAAATTCAGGCTCGAGTGAACCTGTGTTTTTTTTTGTATTGGGATACCTTGTATATTGTATATTTCTCCAGAGGGATGTTGACCCTCTCCAACATCTCTGATAGAAAATTTGTACATATAATACCAAGATTATCACCACTGTCATGTATATTTCAACAAAATCCCAGTGACTGCCAGCAGACTGCCAGTGACTGCCAAACCAAATTGTGCATGTACTGCCTATTAGTGAGACACCCTTAGATTTATACAGCCTTCGATAGGGTTTGCTTTTCATTACTTAAAACTAAACTACTTCCTTGGACATAAAATTCATTGAGATCGGTGGTAATACAAGGCTATTTTGCGAGGGGTGTGTCAATAGTGGGCATTACATGTACATTTTGGTTCGGCAGTCTGATTGTAGTCTGCTGACAGTCTGTTAAAATATATATGGCAGTCATAGGCAATCTTGGCACTGCATGTACAAATTTGTATCAGAGTGAGACACCCCTTGCTATTTTACAAAACCTATTTAAGTACATATTTAAAAATATATATAAGTATCTCTATTGCAATAATATGGAATCAATATTTACTTCTAACATTCTTACAGGCTGACTGAAAACAGGGCTCCTGATTGGCTAGACGCTCTAGGCATTGATTCAGAAAGTGGAATAAAGCATTTTGTGATGTGTAGTGATCATTTTTTAAAAGAAGATATTACAATCTCACCTCGAGGGAAAATGATCTTGAAGCCAGGTGCAATTCCTAAAATTATTCTGCCATCAAATGTGGAGCACCATAGGCGTTTGATTCAAGAGAAGAAAAAGCTAACAACAAAGTTAGTATTATTCCAATACATATTTTTTATAGTAATAACAAAAAGACTGTTAATTTTTAACTATGTTACAGTTTGGTAGTGGATGAACCTCAGGATGACTCATCTGAACCAATGCTTATAGACGAACCCCTCCAGAAACCCTCCCAGGAACATGATTTATTGGAGATAACATCAAATATTCTAGGAGAGCCTGCCCTTGAACTTGAAATTGGTACCCGTACTCTTTCAAGTATTAGGTAATAATTTTCATATACTTTATTATTATTATGTTGTATAATAAAAGTTCTCCATTCTTCCGGTTTTCTGTCACAGATAATGATTCCTAATCAAAAATATGAAAAAGAAAATTTTTTACTCAGTTTCATCTTTTTTCTATTTATTTGGTTTTTAATAGATTCATATTAATTTTTTGATTATTTTTTTTTTAAATTAATATCTGTGGCAAAAAAAACGAAAAAATTGAGGATTTTTAAATGTTTATAGGCTACAAACAATTCAATATATTCACTGCCCAAAGGCTCGTCGTACAGCCTGTATAGCATTGTTTTCAAAATATTGTTCATTATTTATTTCAGAAATAACAGTAATTTGATATTGTTTTATTTTCAAACTCTTACTAAGTTCATTTGGCACAAATTAGACAAAAATAAGATTTGAAAAAAAATCTATGCCCTATTGTTAGTATGTATTTTGACTTAGTAATATTCACTTCATTGATCTACATTATTATTAGTTCCAGTACAATAACCATATCTTCTGACGTGGCACATACACTTTGGGATGGACAGAACCTGTATAGATTACTATGTGTCCTTCAAATCTGCGCCTTATTATATTACAAGAGCCTTGGAATTTTTTTTCTGAAGATTTAAAACTTAAGAGTCCATTAAAGAGAAAATTGGTTGACATATGGGGATCCTTCAGTTCTGCGGATAGTACTGGTCTTAAAGGATCACAAAAACAAGAAGGAAACATCTTAGAGAAGATCACTCCTACTGGTAAGCTATTAAAACAAAAACAATGATAAATTGGTTTTTGATATAATCATTATGTCATCAAATCAATCTGTATCATTTGCCAGTACCTAAGAATAAAACCCAATTTATTATTACTGTTTGTTATGTTAGTCAACATTTTGACCGACACAAACTTTTTGGCTTTTTCATGATCCTATGGTCTTATAAAAAAATTACATCAGACTACCCAAGTAACAATTTAAAGGCTAGTTAGATTTATAGCAGCTTTAAAATAGTTTTAAAATGGTTCGCGGAAGTACTGGGGTTTTATGAACACCTTCAAACATGCTAACAGATCTTAAAGTCCATTTATCCTTAAAAATAAGTTTTAAAGCAGCGTTGGCAGTAATAATATTAAGTGTCCATGGACTTGAGACCGGGTACTCTTGTGTTAGCTTTAACAAGGCTTTTGTGTTATCAATCTTAAAACTTGTTGATCTTCTGGAGGGTTTAAAGTCTGTTTAGTTGTAAAATAATCTATCTTAAGACTATAGCTTTAAGTTGGATTTAAAACATAATATTCTTGAAGCACTTCATAAAACTTGCAGTTTTATCTAAGATAACAATAAAGCTCAAGTCATAGATTGGCTACTGAAAAGACTGTATTAGGATTACTGGGAACATATATTGCTGCATAAGGGCCATGTAATCTTTACAAAATCCTGTTGAACTTTTCTATTGCTTTCTTAAACCATTACTTTTTTTACCCCCACCGCCTAGAGTATTTTTAAAACGGCCATCTTGTCCTTCGGACTATCTGTCGTAATTCAGTAGCGGTGTTCAATATAATTTCCTAAAAAATTGCAAAAAAGTGGTAATTTAAAAAAAGTAAAGATGCAATCCTTAAAGATAATAAATGCAAATGCAGATTAACATAAAACTGGACAAAGTTTGAGGTTATGATGATTTAATTGGGCGCGGAAAACTTGATCGCAACGCTAGAAGACTTATGCGACACCGTGATAAGCCCAAGAAGTTTTATGAGCAGGCAACATTGGTCAAGACTAAGAAGCTTTACTCTTAAGACAGTTAAGAGTAAACAGATTAATTACAGTAAATAAAATGTTATGACAAAGCTAATAGGATTTATGTCTTCTTTCTAAGAAACCTTGAGCTTTTAAATGATAAGCCATATTTTTTACACACAACACAGGCCTCCATATTGGAACTATTTTAGCGAGGTAATATTATTCAATAATTTTAACAAAATTTCGCAGTTCTTCCCTTAAAAAATAAAATGATATTAACAGTAATACAATATAAGATTACAAGCAAACATTTGTATGTTTACTAATTAAACCGTTTAAGAATTAGTCGGTAATAATTTAATTATTTAAAAAAAGCAGTAAATTTAAAGTGCTTTAATTTTTACTTCATCGAAAAAGCCGCCTGCGTTATAATTTTTGTTCCCATTTCGGCAAATTTATGAGACTTTGGCATTGCATTTCCTCCATGTTTATTCTTAGGAGTTGGAATGCATCACCGACTAGACGACATCACATGACGGACATTTGTTTGATGTAAATGATTTACAGGTAATGATAATAATATCTAAAGATATTATAAATCACAGAGTTCTTAAACTCATCCTAATCTTAGATCACTATAAATTCTATGGTTTTAAATGACACTTGTTAAAAGTTTTTTAATTACCTTGAAAGCAATGATATGAGAATCTATTTCAATGCAAGGTCTTGAGACCCTCATACGAGTGGGCTCTTTTGCTGTAAAAAGGCCTTTATCTTGCCTTCAAGAGGTCTAGAGCAAAAGGTTTTAAGTGAGTCTTATTCATTTGGCTGTAACAACGTCTTGAAAACCGTATTAAAGCTTCTTTTGTCACTTGGGTAATCTGGTAGAAACTAGCTTTTGTTAGTGCTAAATTTTTTTTATAATATTTAATCTTAAAATTTGCTTAAAATCTGCGTTCTTTTAAAGGCTCCGCTGTTTATATAAAGTAATTTTTGTTACAGCCTATCACCCCGTCGTTTATACACACAAACACAGAAGACAACAGCAGAAAATCGGCAGCTGCGTTTAAAACTGTACACTTCAAAAAGGAAAGTAACAAGACTTCAAAAAAAAAGTCAGTAGTTTTCAACAGATCACTAAAGAATTACATAACAAAAGATTGATTTCCAGTGATGCTTTAGGGAGCTTAATGAAATCAATCTCTAGAATTCCATTAGCAATTTTGAGAAGATACATGCAGAATATCCAAAACACTGATAAAAACAAGAAGCAAACTAGGACGCAATTTCCTAAAGAACTCAGGAGTTTTGCACTGATTTTACAATTTTATTCCACTAAGGCCTATGAATATGTTCGCAAAACTTTTTGTTCGTTCATTAGAACATGGCTTAGTGGAATCGACTGTAATCCGGGATTTACTGCTTGCTCCTTTCAAACCCTCAAACGGATTGTTACTGAAAACAGAGACAAAAATGAAGAAACCATAGTTTCATTGGTCATAGATGAAATTGCCATAAGAAAGCATATTGAATTTATTGGGAGTATTTCAGCAATCTGGGAAACCTAATCCTGAGTATTATGGTAACTTCACATTTTCCCCTATCACAGAGGAACAGATTAAAACAAGTATTAAGAAGTTAAAGCCGAAAAAAGCTATTGGGAGGGATGACATTTCTTCATATATTTATAAGGGATGTTCTGATATCTTATATGCTCCGTTAATGACAATTTTCAATGTATGTCTAAGGACAAACTCATTTCCAGAAAGATTGAAATATGCAGCTGCAACTCCTATCATCAAATCAGGAGACATTGGCTTGGTTAATAATTGTAGGCCCATTAGTGTTTTTTAACGCATGGTTTTCTCCCCGGTGTATCAATCGTCACCAATTTGAGCATCCTTACAGAAGCAGTAGCTAGGGCTATGGATAATAAAGATCAACTAGATGTTATATTAATATATTGTGCAAAGGCCTTTGATAGGATTTACCACGGTATACTTGTGGACAAGCTGGGTAAATTTGGTTTTTCATTGAATGCATGTGAGTTTATTACATCTTATCTCACCATTAGACCCCAACAAGTTAAAGTTGGTAGGAAAATCTCAAAACAATATATATCAATATCTGGGGTGCCACAGGGTACCAGGCTTGGCCCTCTGTTCTTAGTTTTCGTGAATGATTTACCAAACTGTGTAAAACATTCAGAGTGTCTCATATTTCCAGATGACTTTAAGTTATATACGCATATATAATTTTTTGATGATTGTTATGGACTTCATAGTGACTTGAATTCAGTACCTGAATGGTTTAATGTAAATAAAATGTCATTAAATATTAGTAAATGACATGTTTCGACTTTCAAACGTAAAATAAAATTTGCAAATTTTCATTACATGGTTGATGACCTGGTGTTGAGTAGAGAAACCGAATGTATGGATCTTGGAGTCCGCTTGCAAACAAACTTAAAATTTACCGAATATTATGAAACCATTGTAAATAATGCTTATAAACTCCTTGGATCTGTAATCGGGAATACAAAACATTTTAAAGATATTAAAACAATAATAACTTTGTACAATAGTCTAGTTAGACCAAATCTGGAGTATGCTTCAGTTATTTGGGCATCTAAAGCAGTGGGTCATGTTGACCTGATCGAAAGGGTACAATAAAGATTTTTGAGATACCTGCACTTAAAAACGCACAATGCCTATCCTTATATGGTCTCGTATAACAGTATGCTAACTGAATTTAATATGGTAAAATTAAGTGTTAGACCTAGTTTGAATGATGTTCTATTTATTTACAATACAGTTAACAATTTAAAGTAAAAGAAATCTTCCTTAATTAACAATATAACATTTGTAGTTCCTAAATTATACTTAAGAATAAGAAATAACAAACTTTTCCAATGTTTAGCCCTAAATAGTTCTCCTATAGTTAGAATGATGTGTGTGTAACAATTTTATACAAAAATGTGATATAGATCTCTTTAATTCTACAGTAGGGCAAATTAAAACTGAGATTTTAAACAACAATATACTCTGTAGTGAACATTTTATATTCTCTGTTTTTTTTTTCTATATATTTTTATTTTCTTCCCTTGTCTGTGTGTTGTTTGTATATAATTTTTTACAAGAAACCAGTAACCACTCTTACGTTTAAGTACATGGCTCATGTGTTTGTAGGAGTTTAAATGATAAATAAATATCACAGAGCCGTTTGGAAGCTGCACACCACTTTTTCGCACAACTTAGTTGGTTGAGGTTTAGCGCCAATTATAAGCATCTTATTATGGCTAGACGTTGATATTTGGCTGCACATGCTATTAAATGGGGAACTTGCATAAAAATTAAATTTGAAAAATATTACTCACAAACGCAATTTAATACTATTAAAAGAACCACAGTTCACAAAAAAAACTAATTTTTTATTTTTGTATAATAAATATAAGCAATTAAAAACTGCAAATTCAAATTATTCTTGTAAGGTCCATGGCTGGGACCCGGTTGTGACGTCAGGTAGCTCGTTTGTCGTCGCACCTGATAGACGGCAGAGCAGGGAACGTCTTAGTACCCGTAACAGAGTTGTCTTTCAAAATTATTGACGGCGGTTTTTTTTAAAGTCTGACAGTCTGACAATTTACCACTACTGGATATGTTTATAGTGGCGTCTTACATACAAAAATGCCGAAAGCTATTCTCTTGCTAAGGTTCGCGGCGTTACAACTAACAGGTAGGTTTATAGAAAAACTAGTTATTGAATTTGTGAATACCTATGGCGACTGTACTGCCTTCACTGACATTTTAAGATAATATGTCAGTGACTGCCTTCCGATCGAACGAGCGGGGTGACGTCACGTGTCGTTTAAAATTAATAGCTTGCGGTAACAACTTTAATAATTGTTTATTGCAACTTAAATATTGCGATTTCAGGGCTGATATTTGGTGTGCGCTGTCTCTATAGGTAGGCAAATATATTAAAGAAATAAGAAAAAAATTTCAAGTCCCCTATTATTAAGGATTAATTTATCCTCAGAATTGTTTGCCTTTTGTCTTAAACTGTGTGGTATTGGTATTACTTTTATTATTATGCTATACGTTGTGTACCATACGTTACCAATTTTGTTATTTGATAATAAATGTATCAATTTATATTATTTTTTTGATTTCAATCAAATTCGGAAATTTTCCAGGTAGGTATAGAATCATTACATAAGGATTTTAATTATGAAATAACAAAAAACTGATCTTCAATTTTAATAAATCACTTAAAGTCTGTCCATCCTTTTAGAATGACTGAGATGCTGTCAGTGTCATGTTATCCTAGAAGCATCCATATAGAGATTCTTGAAATAGAGAAAATCATTGGTTAGAAATAGTTATGTATTACTTAATCCAATTGCGAGCCCTTTTTAAACACAAATGGAACGCGCTGTAGGCAAGCATCACCTGTTCTAAAATGTTTAATTGACACTGATAACGTGCTCAAAAAATGAAATAAACTGCTATAATCCCACATGGTGGCCTATGTGCACAACAGCCGCTGGCCGCTCACCATTTTTCATTCTGACTGTTATAATATATTACCAATTTCTCTAATAATTTCACCAAATTTTTAAACCAACGTTTGATTTACCTTTATTGCATTTAAAACTAAATTTGACGTATGTCAGGTATTCAAATAAACACGGAGTATAGCTTTTCCACCCTTGATAGATCCGCAATCCGAAGCAAAATCGTAATTTTCTTAGCCGTCTATAAGTTGCTTTTATTTGTAGTGTTACTTACATATTATGTCAAAAATATTGCTATTCAATTCAATATGATCGCTATTAACATATTCATTATTTTCCATCGCTTGTCTTCCGATATGATTACATTGTAGTTTCTGAATCACCATACCCATCGATACGTTTTTAAAGCATAAAATTTTTTATCTTCAACCCGAGCCTGCTATCGCACCTCGATGCTTCCTCATTCTGTTTTACGTATCCTTCGAATACGTTCAAAAATCGTGTTTTGTTTTGTGTTTGTGAAATAAAATGACGAAAAGAAGGGAAAATATATTGTCCAGTTCCTCAAGTAAGTGTTAATAAATTGTCTATATAGAACTAGTCCGATGGCCTAATATTTACGAACAATAAATGGTCGTTGATTAGTTGTTTTGGGGTTCGTTTATGCTTGTTTAGGTTAATCAATTTCCAATATAGTAGGCCGAGGGCCAAATATCTACGTACAATGATACAATGTACAGTTGATAAGTTGTAATGAGGTCTGTGTAAGATTAGGTTTTGTTAAAAAATAATATATATAATACAAATGTTTGTGGCTAAAGTAAGAGACTGCTATCTGGGCGGTTTGTTGTCACAAAAAAAAAAAAAAACAAAAAAAAAAACAAGTATAATATCGGGTTTCACGAAAACCAAAAAACTGAGTAGTGCAAAAAGTAGTAGGCCCCAGGGCCAGATTAGCTACGGTATAGAGAGGTAAAAGAAGTAGTCTGTACCGAGTACGTGAAATGTAAAGTTTAGACATGAGATTAAAAATAAAATAGCTGGATTTCATTTAGTAGAACATATCAATTTTTATTTTCGGTCTTTCATTTGATACTAATTACAACTAGACTATTTTAAGTAATTAGAATAATTAAAAAACCTTGCATAGCAGCCGAGGGCTTATTAAATTCATATTCATGCAGTTTTTCAGTAAGACACAATACGTTGACCTAACCAAGAGAAATAGAAATTAAAATACATAGGCCGAGGGCCTTGTAATTTGCGTACGAATAGCACTCGATCAATTTTTCTTTTCTTGCCGAGGGCAATAGAAAAAGAATACCGAGGCCGAGGGCTTCGCAATACAAAAAATTGTTATTATTATTCTTACTATAAATTATTAATTAGTTAAGCTTATGGTCGAGGACCTAAATATTTGACTTCTCCACAAAGAGTTGGTTAGATTGAATTAGATGGTGCATAGGCCGAGGGCCCTATAATCTGCATACAAATAGCACTCAATAGAAAAATTCTTGCCGAGGGCATAGAAAAAGAATAGGTTTAGGTCGAGAACTTCGCAATACAAAAAAAAAAATATATATATATATATATATTTAATATCATTTTTATTATAAATTATTAATTGATTAAGCCTAGGGTCGAGGACCTAACTATTCGGCTTCCCCACAAAGAGTTGGCCAGATTGAGTTATATAGTGCGTAGGCCGAGGGCCTTATAATTTGCATATTATACAAAATAGCACTCAATCGAAAAATTCTTGCCGAGGGCATAGAAAAAGAATAGATTTAGGCCGAGGGCTTCACAATACAAAAAATTCTTAATATTATTTTCATTATAAATTATTAATTGATTAAGCCTAGGGTCGAGGACCTAACTAT
>MU181921.1:851153-866393 GCA_016904865.1 Pissodes strobi | reverse complement strand
ATAAATTATTAATTGATTAAGCCTAGGGTCGAGGACCTAACTATTCGACTTCTCCACTAAAAGTTGGCTATTGACTTTCTAAGAAGTGATCGTTTAATATGCCAACTTCAAACTGGTCACCGCCAAATGATAATCAGATACATTTTGTGTGTATAATATTTCCCCTGTTTATGCAGCAATAATCAATTCCAATAGGGACAAAAAACAGTATATATTTCTAGGATGGTCGTGGACCTATTTAATTAAAATTGTTATCATGGACTGACCTTATTTTGTGCAAAATAGCTGTATATTTTACAGGGTGTTAGTTGTTTTGACTAAAATATTACCCGCAGACTATTGTCTGCAACATAGCTGCATACTTTACAGGATGTTATGGCAAAACATATTTGGCATTAACGCCGTGGGCCATACTCTCTGAGGGATAGCCGCGGGCTATTCACTAAATTCTATCATCACTTAAACGATTAAAAGGCTGTGAGCCAACAGTATATATTTTAATATGGTCGTGGACCTATTTAATTAAGACTCCAATCATGGACTCCTTATTTTTTGCAAAATAGCTGCATACTTTACAGGGTGTAAATTGTTTTGACTAAATTATCTGCTGAAGACTCTTGTTTGTAAAACAGCTGTATACTTTACAGGGTGTTAGTTATTTGACTAAATATTATTGTGTGCAAATTTAATTATTTGCAAAGGTTGCTACAACACCAATTGGGCTAACAACACCAACCATTTGTCAGGCTTGGCTGATGCACTTTACTGTTTTGCAATCTGTATAATGCTCCTAAATGATTTAGGAATTAATATAAATGCAGAAAAAGTCAGTTAATACCATCATAAAAATAACTTACCTAGGATTTACTTATGACTTAATTCAGAGGACCGTTTCCTCGACCGTTTCTTTACCTCTTAAGAAAATGAATTCAATAAAAGAGGCAATTAAAAAATATATTAACAAGTCAGTTACTACGATTCGAGATTTTGCAAAAATTATTGGTGTTTTGGTAGCAGCGACTCCTGCCGTTCCTCAGAGTCGTCATAGTATCAAAAGACAAGGTCACGCAAAATTTAAGGTCTTAAAAGGAAAGTCGTACATGACAGAATATTAATTTTAAAACATACAAAGCAAATTATTAGCTAGTGGATAGACAATCAAGAATATACTGTAAATATGAAGCCTAGTACGTTTTCATTGGAATTTTGTTTTTTTTTATGCGTCTGCGTCTCTTACAGGCTGGGGTGCCTATTGTAACGGCCAAAAATGTCGCGAGTTTTGGGAAGAAGCCGACAAGTCTAACCATATTAATTACCTTGAAGTTAAAGCTGCTTGTCATGGCTTACAATTATTTACTAAATCAAATGGAAATATTAGAGTCTTACTTAGAATCGATAATAAGACGGCAATATCCTGCATTAATCGTGGGGAAAGCGTAAAATATCGCAACTTAACCAATATAACCTTTCAAATTTTAGACTAGCGTGAACAAAACGTATAACACTCTTCGCATCTTATATCGCTTCAAAAGAAAAACGGAACCCGACAAGGCATCAAGACAAACTTCCATTGAAACAGAATACGAACTAAACAAGCAGGTATATCAGAAAATAATAAGGGGTTAGATTTATTTGCAACTTATTTTAATGTAAAATGCCTGTTCCTGGTTTCCGGATTCAACCTCCACAGTTGTCGATGCAGTTACAATTTCTTGGTATGATAAGTATTTTTACGCTTTTCCCTTGTTTTCTATGTTATTTAAGGCTTTAGATAAAATGATGATGCCACCGGAATATTGGTGGCTAGTACAGCCCTGGTATACCGTGTTTCCTAGTTTATTAGTTGGGAAACCGTTGACTTTTAAATCGAGTAAAAATTAGTTACTCTCTATAGAGACTCTCATCTATTAGATAGGAAATTTTTCCTGGTGGCAAGGAAACTGTCTGAGAAGCATTTCTTCAAAGAAGCATTTCCGGTCACGCCATCCCAATAATATTTGCATCCATCTCAGAAGGAACTTGAAAACAGTACAATGTTGTGATTTTAAAATTGGTTTTTGCTTGTTCTGTGTTGATAAAACACCGGCTTTTAGTATTTTTACTTTATGTATTTATAATATTGCAACGATATATAAAATATATCTAACAACAACACTGTCAACGTTATCCTACCGTCTAAACTGTTGCTAACTTAATAGTAATAACATAGGCGTACCTATAAATATTTTTATTAAAACAAATTGTTAATTAATATTTAACATACAACGCTTGTTTTAATAAGTAGGTATTATAATTTCTGTAACCGCAAAATTTCGATGTCTTTACTTATAATTTAAACATTTATCTGGACTTTTTAGTTCGCGAAATAAACAAAGGAGCTTCTTACGTCTTGATAAGTACCTATAGATCAGCTCTTAACTTTATGTTTCACCGCCTAATAGGGATTAAAATATAATAAAAAGATTTTTGAAGGGAGGCTACAAGTTAAAGCCCCCTAAACCTAAATACGATTTTACATGGAACGTTGAACCTGTATTACTCTATGTATCAACACTTTACCCTTTACAATCTCTATCACTTGATAAACTGAAAAGAAAACGGTAACACTAAACACTTATGGCACTAAGTTCAGCACATCGGATCCAAATATTAAGCAAAATTACGATCGACAATAATAGAGACTCTACAGTCAAAATTGAAGATTTCGGAAAAAATTTAAACCTCAGCTCCCTATAAAAGCCAGCAGCCAGCCCATTTTTCGCATTTTCAAAAATCAGAATTACCTATTATATGTCGCAAATTCTATAAAACAGTGCATTAAAGTCACCGTGCACATTCGTTCCAATTATACATCCCTATTCTTAACTCTCAAAAAAAAAAAAAAAAAAAAAACCACATCACCACGCACTAACTCAAACCTTGAGTAGGTGGATCAACTTAATTTTAATAAACAATGGTATGGAATGAACGTTAACGTCTTTACCGGATATAGTGTAAGACACGCCAGCACGTGAGCAGCCTTTAAGTTTGACATAAACCTAAATGTCATTAAGAATATAGCAGGGTGGAGTCCTAAAATTCTGACACTTTCTTCAGATTCTATACTCGACCTCTAGGTACGCCCAGTGACATATCTGCCAATACAATTTTAAATTTGGGTATATCTTAGCCCTAATAGGTAGCCTTTTAAGTATTCCGTTGCCTAAGGTTCAATTTATTACATTTGTTTTGCTCTGATTGTTTATCAATAATATATTATATTATAAAATATGTTTATTTATCTAGAATAGGCATCCTTAATTTTTAAGTGGTTAAGGACTTTATGGGATAGAATTTTCATTGATTTTTTTTGTCATACTTAAAATAGGGTTGAATTGAACGACTTTGCTGCCTTAATTGTTTTTGTGGTATTCTCAGGATTGAAGGTAGAATAATGCAAAATTGCACCATCTAGCTTTAAACAGCTACAATGTAATCATATCGGAAGACAAGCGATGGAAAATTGAAAGATTAATCGAATACCTACTTACCTGTATGAAGATTAATCGTAATTTTCCGAGCTTGTCTTCCGATATGATTACAACCCTCCCAACCACATGCCCCTTAGGCGGGCAATTTTGCTCTAAAACAGAATGAGGAAGCATCGAGGTGCGATAGCAGGCTCGGGTTGAAGATAAAAAATTTTATGCTTTAAAAACGTATCGATGGGTATGGTGATTCAGAAACTACAATGTAATCATATCGGAAGACAAGCTCGGAAAATTACGATTAATCTTCATACAGGTAAGTAGGTATTCGATTAATCTTTCAATTATGTTCATGACTTCACAGATATTTCAGATGAGAACGGCATCATATTTCTAACTAGCCAATTAAATCAAAATTCCCAAGTACGTATCTGTGCTACTCCCCTCTGCTTTAAAATCGCTTGTCCTATTGCGCAGACTCCGCGGCTGCTTGTTTTGTTTACATTTTTCGGTCGTAAATTTGCCATGCTGTCAAGCTTATTGTTATTCTAGAGTATATAGTTCAGTGGTCTGATGTCATACAAGCACTGTCGATTTTTTAGATTTTTTGGGTTCAATGGAAAGATTACATCAAATGGAACACATTAATGCAAAAAAATTTGCGGATGAAGCACTTTTGACGCCAAAAAATGAAAAAGAAATTTCAGATATAAGGCCATTTAGTGACATTTAAATGCGAAAACTCTCCCAATATGACGTTAATGATGACAATTTACTTGCAATGTTGTGAGACTTGGCTAACCTTCTTGATTTTCAAGTAAGCAAATTGCAGGGGCATGTTTCATAAAGTAGAATAACAACTCGTGAAAGTAACTAAACAAGCGCAAACCGCGCGCTTGTTCTTTATATGCCGCAGACTAACCAAATAAGCTCCCATTTGTCTGTTAACTAACCCAAACTAACCAAAACTAATTCAGACTAATGCAAAGTAACCCAAACTAACCAAAACTAGTCCAGACTAACGTAAACTAACCCAAACTAACCCAGATTGTCCAAAAGTAACCCATACTAAGCAAACCTAACCCTGGCTGTTTAGCCATAAATGTATATATAAGTAATAAAAGTTTACTTACGGTACACTGTCGACGCAATTTGTTCATTTTAAATGCCTTAGATCAAGTATATTTGTCATAAAATTAAATAATTTTAAAAGACATGCAAGCGCGCTACGCACGCTTGTCGTAACTCAACCACAGCTAACCCAAAATAACCAACACTAACCCAAACTAGCCAGCACTAACCAAAACTAACCAAAACCAACCCAGGCTAATACAAACTAACCAAGACTAGCCAAAACTAACCCAGGCTAACCATAATTAACCAAAGTAAAGAGACAAGAGCGCGTAGCGCGCTTGCCTCTTCGCTATTCCAATCTAAGCAAAACCAGCCGAGCCTAACCAAAACTAATCTATACTAACAAAAACTAACCCTAACCAACAAAAACTAATCCAAGCTAACCCAGACTAACCAAAAGAAACCCATACTAACCAAAACTAACCCTAATTAACCAAAGTAAAAAAAAAGTGCTCTACGCGCGCTTTTCTCTTCGCTATCCCAAAACAAGCAAATCCAACCCAGGCTGACCAAAACCAACCCATGCATACCAAAGCTAATCCAAACTAATCAAAACTAACCAAAACTAACCCTAATTAACCAAAGTAAAGAGACAAACACGCCACGCGCGCTAACCCAAACTAAGCAAAACTAACCCAGATTAACCAAAACTAACCCAAACTAACCCGAACTAACCAAAACTAACGCAAGCTAACCCAGACTAAGCAAAATTAACCCAGACTAACCCTAATTAACCAAAATAAAAAGAAAAGCGCGCTACGCAACATTTTCTCTTCGCTATCATAAACTAAGCAAAACCAACCCAGACTAACCAAAACTAACCCATACCAACCTAAAGTAACCAAAACTAACCCTAATTAACGTATTCCAGATTAAGCAAAAATTATCGAAACTATCTTTAATTAGCCAAAGAAGCGCATTGAGGCGAGCGCGCTACGCGCACGCCCATCACAAAATCAAAATTAATTCAAAGTAACAAATAAACGCACTACGCGTGATACTCTCTTAAACTAATCCAAATGATCTTTTAAATTTGTATCTATTTCAATAAACTAAATTAATTAGTTTATATGACATATTATTAAAAGTGACCCCCTTCTAGCCTAATATCTAATTCTAGTAAATCATATATACGAATTATTGTTATTTTATTAAACAAGGCCATTAAGAATCATTATTTATAAGTTTTGGTCCCACAGTACGTTTGGAACATATTCAACACGAGGCTGTTATATTTTAAAACCAAATAGAAATTACACTTGGCAACATCTACCCCTACAACAGCCGTGCTAAACCAACCTATATAATGATGTTTTAAGAAATAGTCATGTTGACGTTTATCTCATAAATATTATATTATGGTTTTAAAGTGCAAAAAAACAGTTTTTTATTCAAACGTCAGTAAATCCGTCATTACTCGACTGTGTAGGCGGCAGTGAAGTTTCATTTTTCCTCCGCCGGAGCTTTACTTTTCACTTTTCCGCCGGCGGAGGTAAAAGTGTTATCATAGCAACATAGATACAATACAAACAAACATCAAAATAAGCGTCAACAACTCAAGAGTTATTAAACTAAAATTTGTATTTATCACTCAATGTGTGACTGCATTTCTAAAAATCACTAATTTAGGAACAAATTGGTTATTATTTAATCGAACTTACTCAATAACTGCTTATCAATACGGAATTAAAACGCAATCGAAAACGCAATTTTAAAAATATAATTATTGTTAACAGTGTCCACTGACAGCTTTATGCTACATTACTATAGCAACAACCTGAGCCTATTCACCGACACCGCACCGGTCTAAGCCGCCTTGCGAACCCACTTATCTTTAATAATAATTATTATTACTATTAAAAAGAGACTTTTTGCATTATTTTGTCGACATTTGAAGAAAAAACAGCATATTTTATTTGGAGGAAAAGTTACTTTTCATGGCTTGCTCTCTATTACCAGCCTCGCTCCGTTCGGCTGTTAAACACGAGCGCGCCATGAAAAGTATTACTTTTCCTCCATATAAAATAATATACTATTATTTGCAATTTGTATGAAAAGAAGATTTATATTATGTTATTATTAACTTTCTGCGATCATACCTTAGAACAAAGTGTACTGGAATTGTGTTTATTAGGAAAAAATGTATGTTAAATTTAAATTTTTATTTTCAATTTATTTTGAGAAAATGTGCTTCAATCGCACATTTTTTTTTGCGTTAATGTGTCCCATTTGATATAATCTTTCCATAGAACCCAAAAAATGCTTCAAAATCGACGGTGCTCATATGACACCAGAACCAACAAGGGTAAGTATCATAACCTTTTCGAAGCGGGTTCTTATGATTAGTGCAATGGACAGCACTAATATTCCCGAAAAATATATTTAATAACTTAATTTCAGTTTGTCTATCATTCATTCTAAAGTAATTTCAGTAAAACTTCATGAATCGAATTTTTAATCGTATCAATTTCACAATGCTATTTTTGTTATTATGATATTCTCATGTTTACGCCTTCAAAAACCTACGAAGTTTTGCTGAATACACACAAAATTCAATATCGAACTTGGCTTTTTTCAGTCGAATCGATAAATATTCTCATATATCAACGTATTATCTGCAGAACTAATTATATTGCACTAAAATCAAAAATTTTTCTTGAATTTTCAATCGTTTCCGATGTACTTGACGTTTTGCGTAGCCAAGAAATTCGCCACATTTTGTACCACCAGATGTCGCGTTGTGTAACGCACATAGCGAATAATCACTCAATCTGTAGAAAATCTTAATCTGCCAAGCCAGCCTTACAAAAAATGTAAATGGTATTACTTACAAATCATGAGGAAGGTATTTCTAATTTTTAATTATTCTCCAAATTAATACAAGTATTAGTATATTTACGGTCCTTGCATCTCCAAAGCACTTCAAGTCATAACCTGAGCTTTCCAGATATTGGTATCCAACATACAGCCGATAATAAGTAACAAGGGCATAACACGCAAGTGGTGGTTTTAACCCAAAACACGCAAGTGGTGATTCTAACCCAAAACACGCAAAAAGCGATATTCGTGTGCTAGAGCGGTACCCGTGGAGAGGACCCTAAAACCAATTATTTGGCTTAGCGAAAAAAAATAAATATCTAACATTGAAAAGATTACTCATACCCAACTAGTTTTTCATCTTACCTATAGAACTATCTATAGGGTTTTATGAGCCCTTTCCTACCTGGTAAAGGCCAGGGAAACAAAACATTGTGTTCATTCGAGAGATGTTTCCTCAAAACCAATAACACTCAATTATAAGGATCGGCCATATGAGAGCAACAGCAATAGGAATTCTGATATAAAGATTGGCAAACACAATTAATTTCACTGAAGACGGCATGAAAAATTTGTGACGTGGAGTTAGGATTCTCATAACTCAACAAGAACCTTTATAGACAGCCTTCATGGCACTGGTTAGATTCAAAATACGTAAACGTAACCAAAATATGATAACATAATGACCCAAATTATTTGAACCAGTCTGCGAGGATGAAGCACTTCGAAAGAGCTCCAGAAATGATGCGGACCTCTCTACAGTCTCGATTCCTCGCCGGTCTAAGGTAAAAATGAAAACCCGGATCTCTCGCGAAACGAATTTCAATACCGTGACTTCGAAACATTGTTGCCAACTTAACTTATGTAAAAGAGAGAGTTCAAGCGCATGGAGAACCATCTGACGTCACAGCTCCCTTAATCGAACTTCTGCTCTAAACCATATTCGCCAAGCAAGACGTAAATAAGCCTTAAAAGGAACCTTTATTGGGCACGTCGTTTCGAATGAACCTGTCTAACTGTCAAAATTATATTATATGCCTGTCTAACTGTCAAACTCATAGGTGAATGACACCTAAGAAATGAAAACACCAAATCTCTTCGAAAGATGAATAAAACAAAAGGAAATAATACACCGAAACGCAATTAGATAAATTAATTATAATATACCTTAGATGACTTATGATCTCCAAATTGTTTGAGGTAGGTACTGCCAGCAATTAGTTTGAAATAATAAACAAACACAAGGTTACATTTGTGTCGAACAAATTGTTAGTTTTTATTAACTTTTGGATCAAAGAAAATTTTGTCAGCCTTTTCCCGAGTAATAAAAGAAAAACTCAGGTATTAAAATTCATGAAGACAATAGCTAGCAAATTGGATTGCACAACTAGAACCTTTAAAAGAGATTTCCGAAACCTAGTCGAACATTTACTATTCAGAAAGGGACAAAAATCAGACCTGATGTTATTTTCATATCATGCGTATCTAGTACATCATACTAAGACATAACTATACATAAAGAAAGTGAATTCAATGACTTTCAAGGTAAAACAAGGTAATGTACTCTATACACTATAATTGGAATAAACTAAACTAAATTAGGTTTGCAAATAAAGATAAATATAAACTAAGCAAAGTTGTAGCATTTGTTTATGTCAAAATTGGAATATGACACAAAGTTACAAGCGTTAAGGATGATTCATATTATCAGACATCCAACGACACGACAAGACCGACAAAGACCCGCCAGTTGCGGCGGCGAATCACATTAGACGACAGGCATCCGACATAGACGGATTGTTTGTAATTAAAGCTATATTTGTCTATAACAAAACTAGAAGCCATATTGTGCTGTAAAGTAACAAATGCTTTGGTGTTATGTTTAGAAATTTTGTGACATATCGTACAGTTCGGGATAATTATGAACAAGCAATCTATTTTTCATTATCCATTTTGATATTTAAATACAGATCCTCAAACTTCGCCGAAACTCTGGCAAAACGGAAATAACTCTTCTTTCCTATTCTTCTATTTTCTAATATGGACACATATTAGTAGGCTACTGCCTGTTCAAGGCCAACACGTCCTCCCCGGAAGATGAAGTCCAGCATTCTCTCCAACGTTTTGGTGATCTTCCCTGTGATCTCTTTCCTACTGGATTATTCATTTTTGGGTTTTTGACGAGTCTGCTGTCCTCCATTCTTTTTATATGTTTGTTCCAGAATCTACGTCTCTGTCTCACCCACCTTTCTATATCCTGTATCCCGCATTGTAGTCTGATGTCTTCATTTCGTATTCTGTCGTATAGTGTTTTGCCTTGTATATTTCTCAGAGTTTTCATTTCAACTGTTCTCATCATTTGTAGAGTTCTGTTTGCATCTGGTTTTGTTTCTGCTGCGTATGTTATGATACGTCTTACTGCCGTTTTATACATCTTGACTTTGCGTTCCGTATTGAGGTATTTCTTCTTCCAAACAATTTCTCTCAAACATCCCGACATTCGACCCTCTTTCATTGTTTGCTCTCTTACTTCGAGAAGTAGATTTCCATGACTCGTTATATCTTCTCCCAAATATTTGAAATGGTTTACCTGTTCGACGATCTTGAAGTCGATATCCAAGCATTTAGGCTTCTCGGTGTTGATGAGTATATTTAGTTCTTTTGTTTTGGTGTTAAGAGAATGGAGTAACCTTTGGAGATTATCTTCGGAATCTGCAATAAGAACCGCGGCGTCAGCATAGCATACAGCATGGAAGAAAGTATTTACCATTTTGTATCCAACTACTCTGGCCAGATTTTCTATTATTTCATCCATTATCAAATTAAATATGAAGGGGCTGAATGAATCTCCCTGTCTAATTTCTGTGTTTATATGTATCTTTCGTTGTAATATGTTCTACTCTCATTTTTGCTCTGCATTGGGTGTTAATATTGTATATTATACTAAGTAGCCTATGGTTTAGCCCTTTTGTTCTCATTATTTCCAGGACATCTTTTAAGCGCACTCTGTCAAAAGCTTTGGTCACGGTATAAATAAAATGTGTACTCTGCTTTGGTGATATCGACGAAGCACATGTACGCAGGTTTATTGAATTCTAGGGATTTTTCGGATATTTGTTTGACAACGAATACTGCATCAATAGTGGATCTGCTTTTTCGGAAGCCTTGTGGTGCGTCTCTTATCCTTATGGAATTGGTGATTTCCCCCCTGAATAGTCTTTGTGAGCGCTTTATGAACGCTATCAAGTAGGGTTATTCCTCGATAGTTTTCTGGAAGTGTTTACTGTCCGTTTTTAAAAATGGGTATTGTTATACTATTCTTCCATTCATTTGGTATTTTCCGTTCTTCTATGATATTTTTAGGTTAATATTTCATTTTGTAATTTTTTCCCTCCGTATTTAAGCATCTCGTTAGTGATCTCGTCTGGCCCGGGGCTTTTTCTATTTTTAAGCGATTTTAAGGTGTTTTTATCGTGTCATTTGTTAATTCTATGTCGATATCTTCTTCATATTCGACTTGTATCTATTCCTTGCCCTCCTCTTCCTTGTATAGACTCCTATAATGCGTTTCCCACTATTCTGTCGTGATTTTATTGGGTCGTATGGTATCTTTGACTTCTAGCTTATTTCTTCTTATATTCCCCTATATTCTTCTCTGGCTTCCATACAAGTCTTTTTCCATTTCTTTTGTGAACTTTTCCCTATAGTTTTCTTTTAGTTCCCTTATTTTTGCATTTGCCTCGTTTCGTTCTCTTCGATAGTTGTTTTTAAGCGTTTGATTTCGCGACTATTTTCACATAGCAGTTGACCGCTATAGCAGCGAGTGTTAAGTGGGCGTGGCCATACTGCCAACTGTGAATCATACAATTGCGATTGCAGTTGACTGTTATGCCAGCTACTGCGATGACTAGAAATATTTCTACTTTTGCTATCGCAGTCGTGTACTTGACCTTAACTTATCGACTTATATCAAGAGAATGAATGTTTAAGGAAAATAAATTCATCGGATTATAAAAACAATATTAAAAGAATTGCTGCAGTTTCCAATATTGCGGAGAAAATGGGACTAACGGAAGACATCGTGAAAAAAAAATTCATTGAGAGCCACGTATTTGATGCGCCCCCATGTAAAGAAATTATTATCTTATATGTTACATTTGCTTAAAAATGTCACATCTGTGAAATCCCAACAAACGCCAAAGGGCTCCCCTAGTCACTTACGCTAGATTTTTTTTAATAAGAACTTTTTTTATTAATAAACAAAGGATTGCACACTTAACCCCTGTCTTTTTATTTGGCACCATTTTGAAGAAATGCGTATTTACCGATTATTTAAAAAACCTGTCAAACAGGGCATCGCAGTAAAACGATCGCAGTTCTCCTAGTCCCCACTATGCACATAAATTGTTAGAGCAGGCAACTAGTGAAGGGACTATTCGAATAAAAATAATCGAAGTATTCGATTCTGGCTTGCATTCGAATGCATTCGATTCTCAACGAAGAATTCGAATACCAGAAATATTTGAATGCGCTAACAACGAATTAATCGTCCCTCGAATGCAGGTTGAATCGAAATGAAATATGAATCGGTACAATTCGCGTGAATTGCGATTATAATATAACTTATTCGATTATGCTGGTCTGCCGTCTGAGCAACAACTAATAGCGGGCTTTGTTTTGTATTATGGTCAACAATAATCGAAAACGCTCTACTATAAAAAGTATAAAATAGAGTAGTTTAATTACTGGGTATTTTTTTATTTGTTGAATATTTTTCTTCTATAGTAAAAATATTATTAATTTTAAATGCGGTAGTCGGCAGATATGATATACATATTTTTGCAATATGCAGAGGATAAGGAGTTTTGGGAATTCAAATTTAAATTATTAAAAAGTGATGATTTTAGTAAATTAATGTTTTCGCTAATATTTGTAAAATATTTTGCTCTTATGCTTAAATGTATCAAGAATGAAGACTTCAAGATCAAACAATTCAGAATCAGACAATTTGTCAATTTGAATTCGAGAACGAATCTTGAAATCTTGAAATCTAGAGAATCGCTAACTGAAACATTTGGGATATTGCGACTAATCCAAATAATTCGATTCTTTCTATTCGAATAATCATTCGATTCTCAAAAGTATTCGAATGCAAGATATTCGATTTTAAAAATCATCCGATTTTCCCTTCACTACAGGCAACTGCTATGTGAAACTGCCACTTAAGATTACTTGCTTATATAGTAGCTAGGCGCGCGGAGCTGCTCGCAGTCGACTGGCATCGATTTGTTTCAAACCATTCTGCATCAACAAAATTAGGAATAACCAAAACTTTATATAAACGTGCCACAAAAATATGCAGTGACAGGGAAACCATAGATTTGGAATTAAAACATATTAGGCAACGCTTGCAGTATGGTTACCTTGAGGAGACCCCATCAAAGGTTTTTTGGAATGTTAAAGGCAAAAAACCACGACAGAATAACGAAGACCAACCACAACTCCTTATCATATAAAATCAACATAATAAAAGGAACATCAGAAAGCCTTCGACGCATCGCAAAACAGTATAAGACAGTGTAAAATCTGATATACATCCGGCGTCATATGACCCGAGTGCATTCAATATTCAATCTCGCATTCACCTGCAAAACTAAAAGCCTGGAAAATCACAAAATAATGATAAATTAAAAAATGTTCGCAGGCAAAATGAAGATTTTAGCTCGCGGTTCTAAGGCGATTCTTGTAAAGCCCCTGTCGTCGCTTTACAAACCTCCTCAAGAATTCGCGGCGCCAGCGACGCGACATCCACAAAGGTTTAAGATTCTGCAATTTCCTGCCACTTGAGTGGAAACAAAGCAAATGCTTAAATATACCCCAAAATTATGCCCTAAAAATACCGCTGATTAAGAAGCTCGTATTCGGCAACTACGGTCAAAAGATTTCGATTTTAACCAGTATAATTATAATCCTTATTTGCGTTATTGTAATTTTTAAATCGGGATTCAGTGAGTTATCCCAGCTGCTGTAGAGCAATAAAAATGGCCGTGACGATAGAGGTATTAGATAGTAATGCTTTGGTCCCTTTGTTGAACATTTATTTAATGTACTTTGCTGTTATTTGGTCTTTACTAATTCAGTGATTGTTTTCAGATTTTACTTTAAGGATCATCTAGAAAAGGTAGTATTGCTAGAAATTTATTTATAATTCAGTTAAGCTATGTGTGAGATATTGCAACGCTTTTCGTTTTCTTCTAATTGATGCAAAACCTTCACCTCAGCTTAGAAGACACCGAGAGTGAATAACATCAAATAAAAAAAAATTAAATTGAGTGAATTTACAAGTATAGATGCGTAAGCTAGAACGAGTTTTCGTCGAAGCGTACAAATAGGCCCTAACTCCAATGCCAGAGAGTAGGGGTGGGTTTTATTTATAAGGCGCCACGGGCTTGTAGATGGCAGGAGAAAGAAATACCCCAAAGCTGAAATATGGTACTCGTTTTAGCCCAAGCTTCGCAACTACCAAAAGAAAATTATTTAAATAAATGCAAAATTAAGTTGATTTGAATGCACGAATTTAATCGGTACTAACAATTGAAAAATAAAATAAAGAACCAAGTAAGTAAGCAAGTATTAAAAATTGAAAAGCAACCCCGAAAAAAAGTAAGTATTAATGATAAAGCCAATAATAAACTATAGGTTATGGTACGTTTCTAACATAGAGCGCAAATAAACTAAAACAACTGTACTTACTGTCTCTGTTTTTTTTCTCTTCTCTTCCGGAGCACAGATAGGTAGTTAAGTAATCGAATAATTAAATAACACAGTAAATTCAGAAATAGAAAGTTGGTTTATTTCTTAATAAATCCCGAAAAAAAAGAATGAAGCGATGATTTTTCCAGTTAAATGGACAAGAGAATGTACTACAATTGTGTCCGGTACCCTATACCACTCTCGCTTAATAATGTGACTAGCATTGACTATTATTCTAAAAGTCAGAAATTTTACTCAGATATTTGATGGTTAGCAAAAAAAATCGCAATTATTGTCGCGTAACGTTAAATTAAGAAATAAGCTTTATTCCGCAAGTGATCTCTATGGGAAAGTTGGCAACCGCGCGGACAGAGAGACGACAGCAATCTCGGGATGTTATTTTATTGTCTTGAATCTCCCGTCGGCCAGGCACGGTCTATTTTGCTGTTAACATTAGGGAAATTAGAATACAGTCCACATTAGAAGTATTAAAGCCTTTTATTTAGCCAATCATCAAGAGAAAGTGCAGGTAGTATCTTCTTGCTACCATTTTATGGTCCAATCCAGCCGAATAGCTAAATATCAGCAAAATACGGTGGTGTCGGTAGTGTACGTCGTCTCGACTTATCATGGCCGGCGGGTACAATGTTAGGGTAAGTCTCCGTCCAAATGTCCATGTATCCTAGCAATTTGTCCCTTCCTGGGGTTTAATCGGTCTCTTTTAATCGTATTAGATTTGTATTTAGACATATTAAATATTAACTTGGACAGGTGCGGCGAGTTACACAAAGGAATGACTTGCCAATTAGCCAAATAATTCATTGCACTTTCTATCTTTTAAGTTTAGCATTTAGTTTTATTTTATAAATAGAGCTATCAAACATATTTTCTTTAGACTACTCTGAAACAATATTAGCAAGTAGCAATAGCTCTCTTTCATATATCATAGCGTATAGATAGCACTTAGCATTAGCAGACAACGGAACTATTTTGCATCATTGCGCATTAACAATTAATATCATCAGGTGGCCATATCTGCGCGCGGTCGCGGTTGGCTCTCGATAGAATC
>MU181921.1:794874-836153 GCA_016904865.1 Pissodes strobi | reverse complement strand
TTTTTTCCTCACGGGCCCTATCTTTGGCAGCAAGGTGCAGGTTTTGACCTACCTGCAACATTTTCGGATTGCCTACATAGAATTTCCAAAATTTTCTTTCCTCTTGACGTCATTTTAGCATTAACACTAAAAAACACCTTAAAAATCATTTAGCAGCACTTAAATGCACCTGCTGTTTCAAGCACATAACTAGATATCTCATAGAGTCCAAGAGGGTACCGGGCGCCGGGTAACTCAGTAATGCTTCTTCTACGACTAGATATCTCAAAATGTCTAGTTATAGAATGTACATTTTGGGAGTTATCTATTTTTGGTCACTCTTTAAATAAGTTTGGTTGCTCGTACAAGATATCTAGTTGTTGCATTAAAAAAGAGTATGAAAAATAGGTCAGACTTAACAGGATAACTCAAAATAACTAAATTTCGAGTTATCTAGTTGCTGCACTAAGGGGGCGATTTGGTAATTGCTTATTAGGCGGTCCATATGCCAGGTTTACTCAGCGGATTATTTTTTTTAAGGCTTGGGTCAAAGAATTGGCGGTTAGGGTAGGGCGCCACTATTTTTTTACAGAATTTTATCAATTAATATTGAGCCTTGAAAATAGGGTAATAAAATTTAAAAAAATACCCTAGATATGAAAAGGTACTAATTAAGGAACGGTACGGTTGATACTAGCTTATCAAAATAAACATCGGGATTCAAGTACCTATTTATTAAACGCAAATCCTTTCAAGACAATTAAATTTTATCTCCAATTAATTTCAAGTTAACTAATGATAATATTCTCTTATAAGACATTACTTACACATATACTACCAGGATAGTAACTCAAATAAAATAGGGTACTAAGTTCTACTTAGGTTTTAAAGGGCAAACTTGCAACGACAGCTAGATAAACTAAAACTTCCAATGACAGCTAGATAAACTGGTGCACTGCTATGAGGTGAACAGTTGCTTTTAGTAAAAACTTATGGTTTAAGTTGGTAGGTATAATACACAGGTAAATCAGGCAATCACAAAGCCATTATGAAGATAATTATCAATTAGGTTAATACCGTACTATATTAAGGAAAGTCAAAATCACATAATCGACAATCGACAAAGATAATAATAATAATCGACAGTCAGATAAATGCATATTCGATAAATTCCATAACTGTAAAGGTGAAACAAGTAGTTTCACAACATTAGCAATATAAATTGTCCACTCGAGATAATATTTGGTATGAAAATTACGGCAAGGAAAAATAAATCAATTGATTAGCATAAAATTAGCTACAAAAAATCACTGCTTTTAAAATTACTAAATTAAATTATGACATTATGATTTGAACTAAATACAGTTATCAGCAAGTTAAGGAAACAAATACGGCAAGTAATTATGTGACTTACGGTAATAGCATAACATTAAAGTAAATATACGCAGTACAAAAAGGTTAAGTCAACTAATTACAATCCCATGGTCCCCAGATGACTATTCGATGTTTGAGATGATATCAGATACGATAATAAAAAATTTAGGCATTTCTGTGAAAACAACAAGAACGGATTTGAGATGAGATAATGCTAGACCCAAGGTTATTTATCAGTAAGTTAAATAATACGGTAATTAATTAACCAACCATCCAACAAAGTTGTATCTTGGCCTTATACTTTACTACCTACTAAATTGCAGTATTGTCCGATTTCATCAGTAGATGTTGCAAGAAGTTTCTCTTTGTATAAACATATTTTTACTGATAGAAAACATTCCTTTTTACTTGAAAATTTTGAAAAATATTTAGTAATAAATGCCTTTTATGTTAAAAAATCTTCTTAGATCTTTTTTGGAACTCATTGTATTTTTTTACCCTATTTTACTATAATAAATTAAGAAATATTGCATACCAGTATGCATATTTGGTCAAAAAATGCATATAACTGCATATTTTAAAGGTAAACAAGGCATATTATATGCGCATATATAAGCTGAATTTAAGTTCATATATTCCGCTCTTTACATGCACCAAAAAATGTTGATACTTAAGTTTTATATCTTCATCAAAACTATTTATTTATAGAGACATATTATTATATTGAGAGCTTCGGTTCTATAAAAATTGTCATTAAAATAAGTATCTTCAATATGTTCAGAATTAAAAAGTAGTATAAGCTATTTACTTTTAATTTTCCTACGTCACGAGAAAATATTATTCATCCTGTAATATTGATTATAATTTTTAAAGATATAATTGATATAAAAATATTTATTGATATAAAAGGAAATATACTGTACGCGTGATGCGGCAAAATACTCTTCGAACAAAATACAGAAAATTAATTTCATTTTCTTATCATAACTTCAGCTTGCATAAGTTTACAATACATTATCTGCCTGAAAGGATGCGCCCTACGCCTGTGTATAATATCCCAAAATTTTATTGCTAAACGGTGAAAGCATTTTGAGGTTAAAACGGCTGAATAGCCGGAATCCTCGGATTATCTTGCATATTGGAAAGGGAGGCCCGATACTGATGCTTATTAAACTCCACAAGCAAGAGGCAAAATTCCACCGTAGGTGCGCCCTACATTTGCTTTTAAAGTTTCATTGAAATTTGTCTGCTAGAACTCGAGGATGCTTTTTTATAAATAATCGAGAATATATCAGTGGCTTAGGCTAGTACTTGGGAATTCTAAAATAGAATACAAAGCTAAAAGCTGCTTATTATATTATGCGAGAAGATTCTCTAAGATAATATGCTAATAGTACATTGCCCTAAAATTACCTTTTTTTTATCTAGCCGCCAATCCCTTGTAATAATTTTTCATAATACCTCTCTGAAAACTATCATTTTCCACGTCGCTGTAGAGCAAAGAAAGTAAGTCTTTTCGGTCCGGGCACGGGAAAAATTTTCCCGGTCCCTAATTAGGGAGGGGGAAAAGTTTTCCCGTTCCCTGAATTTTAGTGCTAAATTTGCAGTTATTTAGTCACAGAATAAGCATAAAGTATAATAAATTGGGTTAAAATTATACAGCGATGCAGTCTACACGATTAATCTAGTACATAGTCAATAGTCTAATTTTAAGTAAAATTATTTTATTTATTCTGACATTACTTGTTACATATACTTCCAAATTAGCTGCCTATTCAATTACAACAAAGCATACAAACACATTTCCATAGCAACGCTTGATTAATATTAGATAAATACCTGTCTTGCTTGTCTTGCAAGTTTGACGTTTGCTGTCATTTGAATACAAAATGTATTATGACATGATTCTGAATAGGTAAAATGATAATAATTTTATGTTTATGTCTTGATTTCAGATAGGTATTATGAAAAATATCATTCATTACACGTCCAGAAACAGCTTTTCCTGTGCTTGCACGACTGTCGTGCGCTCCCCGGAAAAGCCTAGTTTCCGGACTGGTAGTGAAATATACTATTCATATCGACGTTTCAGTTTTTGTGCCAAAATAATATTGGAGGCTTTTGCTCCAGTTTGTTTTACTTCGGAAGGGTACACACGATTATTATTTTTAATGTAAAACGTTTCAATAATAATCAGAATTCATGTGTATATTTGAGTAGAAAATAGTGTTACGTTTTTCCCGTGGGTTCTGAACGAAATTACAACTTTACTATTTTCAACTAATACTCTCTTTAGTCTCTACCACTGTATACAATTAAACACACGAAACTACTCTTATATCTTTACAACTAATAGCATTACAACCATACCGCTCGTCGAGCGCCATAGGATATACCTTTAGTGTGTGTGCCAATGCCATAAAAAAAAAAAAAAATTCAACACTCAATGATTAACTAACCCAACACGCTTTCGGTCTGCTCCTTATATACAATCTCTAATCTATCACGAATACTCAGGAAGAAGCGACGCCACTCTATATGATTCTCGAACATGGCCTCGAGATAATTCCAGAGTTCCTGAATCTTCGCGGCCGGCGATGACTCATACATAGACGCGGCAAGGCCAGTTCTATAGGGTAGCACAAAAACATTCGGATGGTTCCTAGCCGTGGCATTGCCTCCCTCTTAAACCTGATCGTCCCGATCAGCTACTTCATGTCCGTGATATGCCTTGAGCCTGTCGAGGTGGATAACTTTCAGTTTGCTTCTGGGGCCACGTTGAATTATATACACTACGTCATTAATTCTTTTGATGACTGTATAGGGTCCTTCCCATACTGGCGTTAGCTTGGGAGATGTTCTTTTCTTCCTTTGCGGATTATATAACCGGACTTTATCGTTCATCTGAAACCCCGTAGAGTTAGCTCGGAAATCATATCGAGCCGAGTATCGAGCCCTCATTCGGTCACTGCCGCGACGTTCAAACGGTAGTCCCACATCATTCTGTTTCATGTTCCCACTAGATCTTGTCTGGGGTCCTTGACTTGAGGCACAGGTTGAACACTGCCGGTACCATGATTTCACATCCTGGCAGTAGTTGACCCAGTTAAATATGTCGCGGATCTTATCAATCGTTCTGTTAACTCCGAGATGAGCACCAAACTTTCCATTATGTACTTCTTCCAGGACTTCCGGTACCCTCCTCCTTGGTACCACTAACTGCGTCTTCGCTACTTTCCCATCGGCGCTTTCCCAGGATCGTTTTAGGAGCCCATTTTCAACTACCAGGGAGTTCCACTAAGCCCACAGAGATTTAAGAGCAGACCCATTAGTTGAAATATCTCTCCAACTTGGTCTTGGTTGACGTTCTTCTTTAGCTTCTAGCAGTAGTGCTATTTCACTATCTCCAAGCTGATCTCTCTTTAGTTGCTCTGTGGTCCACTGCTGATCAACTTTAAACTTAGTTTGCCTAATGGGAGTAATTCTTTCTGGTTGGTCTATTATTTGGCAACGTTTATAATTATCCTCGCATGACCTTCTGGATAAAGCATCTGTATTATTATCAGCGAATATTAACTACGATAAGAAGATTCACTCTCCGCGGCGGCACGTCAACGGTATGTCTCCTTCCCCGCGCGAAAACTAGCATGATACTGGCATGTGACCTTTGGACCCTGCGCACACTGGTCGAATTTCTAGGGAAGCTGGCCATAATAAGGTTTACCAGAAATAAGACATAAAAGTTATTAAGTATTACACGTTTAATATATCGTGTTTTAGACAAATAATTGTTGAATTTTTTGCTTATCATTTATATTTATATATAGGGAGTATCAATTACCACTAACGATAAAAATCATGTATAAAAATCATTGAAAAAGAGTTTTAAATTTTTAATTCGATGATCCAAATTTTGTTTTTGCAACGGTTAATTCAGGAGTCTCACGAGGAAAATGAATGTTAAGCGGACGACAGAAACGCGTTGATGAGGGCCTGCAATTTTGCCATACATGTATTTCAGAGTCATGGCTATTTTTTAAAATTAATCTAATAGGGACGAAACTAGTAAAAAATATAGAAGCATCAGTGCAGCTGTTGTTCAAAAACACTTGCTTATATTCTGACTATCTCAAGGTAATATCAAAGCCATATTTACAAATTAAAACTAAATTATAAATTTTTATCTGCTGATCCAGCCAAAGTATTTATTACCTCTTTTTATAATAACATCAGTCTTGCATCAGCAATAATGATTCTACCTTCTACCGAAATTTCAGCTAGTTTCACTTACTACAATATTATGGGATTAGGGGTGGGCAACAATAATCGATTATTCGATTCACTTTTAAGAAATTACCGATTAATCGACTTATCGATTAATATTTCAGAAAATATCGATAATTGATTATTTCGATTATTCAGTTATTTGCTAAAATATTAAGCGTTTAATCGATTTGCCCACCCGTACCGATGACTTTACAACAGATATAGCTTTTAAAATTCCAATTTAATAATGCGTTGCGTTAAGGGTAATTTAAATGACATTTGAAAATACTTTCAGTACAACATATGAAGCAAAAAAAACAGAGAAACGTAAATGCTCAAACAAGACAGCAGCAGGGAAAACTGCGCACGTTACAAATCTAGCCAATAAGGGATCCTCATTTCGACGCGCCATTTTCTGATAATCTGGCTTCAGTTGTTGCACAATTAGGTATAACAGCAACACATATCCTCAACGGAGTGTTAGCACGTTAGCAGTATAATACATCAGTCTTTATCTTTTTATTATGTATTTGGGCAAAACTATATGATAAGAAGGATCACTTTCCGCGGCGGCATGTCAACGGTGTCTCCTTCCCCGCGCGAACACATATACTTTGCTAGCAGAATATCGGCAGGCCATGATACAAATAAAACAATCATGTTGGCAGGCGACCTTTGACGTGGCGGCCATAGACCAGCTCATCCTTTTGTCAGATTAATTTTCACGCCTAAATTCTATAGTCGAGTCAATATTCGATATAAGATAATATCGCTATTTTTTAGTTGTATTGTATTACAAAATAGGAATGAAATATACAGTAAAAATATTGTGCGAAACCGTTAACCAATTTTAAAATCACCCAAAACGCCAAAATTTAATTGAATATTAAAAGATGGGGCAAATTCGAGCAACATTTTCTTCTTGATGTCTTTTATCAGAATATTAGTATTCGGAAATATGGTGAAATCATTAACACAAAATCAAAATCTTTTAAATATTAGTTATTACATACCTTGAGTATTGTTATCAATAATAACTAATTAAAAACGTTAACAGATTTTTGAAACAGCCAGTTGAATACAAACTTTATCAAAATATTTATTTGGTGATAATAATTAAAAAAACCATAACGTAAGTTTGACAGGGCGCTGCAAACAATTCAGAAGATATCAATTGTGTTTTTCCAAAGCCAAACAGAGTATTAGAGTGCTATAAATAATTTCGTCATAAATTTGATTAAATATACCGCAAACGAAAATATCGTTTATCGCCAGCTTTTATTTAAATTCAACCTGTGTGCGGTGGAGTTCGCTGATCGTTACCAGGCAACGAAGAAAATCAACGACGATTTCTTTGTAGCGCTTTCTGGCCATTAAGTGGGCCTTCTTGTCGTAGTTAATATTCGCTGTTATTATGCCATCTTCCTTCCCTGTGCTTAGACTTAAATTTATATTGCTTTCACCCTTCCTGACTTGACCTTGAACTGCTAGCGTCTCTGGATGGAGATGTAGACCGTAGTTGTACTCGACAGTCTCTCTTGAAATGCCCAGTCCTGCCACATATATAGCACTGATTTGAAACATTTCGGTCACGTGGCCTATCTTCTAGTGGCTCCCGGAATCTCTGTACTCGACAGTCCCTTTTGAAATGTCCAGTCCTGCCACATCTATAGCACTGATTTATAGCATTTCGGTTACATGGTCATGTTTAGATAATAATCATAATAACTATGTTTCAAGATCAAGCATCAAGTTCAAACTATAGACTGAGTGTTCTTTTTTAGTGAACTTGATTTCTAGTTTACAATATACAATCTCAAATCTATCACGAATACTCGGGAACAAGCGAGGCCACTCTATATGAGTCCCGACCAGGGCATCGAGATAATTCCAGAGTTCCTGATTCTTCGCGGCCGGAGCGGCAATGACTCATACATAGACGCGGCAAGGACAGTTCTATAGGGTAGCACAAAAACATTTGGTTAGTTGCTAGCCGTGACAATAGTAACAAGTACTAGTTTTCAAACGAAGAAGTTTTTAGCAAGAGACAATAGTTACATGTATTTACATAAACTATTTACAGCCTATAACTTCGTATATGCAGGATATTGCAGAAATGAGTGACAAGATTACATTACCATGCGTTTAAAATAAACCATTTCGACTTATTAACAATTGAAATTGCAATAGTAGGTATAGATGGGAAATATATTTAAGTCGTGAAATATATTATTTAATTTTCCTAATTATACTATTGAATTTTTAAATATTAATAAGTTTAAAATGGTTTAATTTAGATAGATGGTATTTACATGAATTAAGTTCAAGATTGCCGGTAAATTAAAAAAATCGCATTAATATACTGAGTGGTCCATTTATAAATATATGACTCTGATTTGTCACTCGTTTTTGCAACACTCTGCTTATTCAAAAATGTATGTTACAGATAGTTCATATAAATTTCTACAACGTTTGCCTTTAACATTTCTTCCTAGTGTGAAAAACAAAAAAGTTAAAAGGGTGACACGTTATACCGGATCACTCTGTACACTCTTTTTCCTACGCATCTTGAATTCAATATTTTAGTACTACTATTGAAAATTACTTATAGTAATATCCTCATCTCTCAAGTCAAAGTGAAACTAAAAATGTTGTAATATTGGCACCCAGATTCATCTGTTCAAATAGAGTCGTCCTGTTGAAAATATCTTCCAACATGCGTGTGATATCAGGCGCTTTTGAACCAAGTTGACTGTGCATTTGTTCTCATATTCATAAGTGGTCTGAAGCTTCGCATTCTTAAGAATCCGTTTGTATCCGTTTATAAATCGGATTTGTTCGGCTTATTAATTAAAACATATAGCTATTTAAACAATATTGCAAAGTAAAGGCCTGGTTTCTCTGACCAGATCGGCCGGAAATATTTCAGCGGGTCGATCTGATCAGAGAAACCAGGCCTTTACTTTGCAATATTGTTTAAATATATGTTTTAATTAATTAGCCGAACGGATCCGATTTATAAACGGATACAAACGGATTCTAAGAATTCGAAGCTTTAGGAAAAATACTTTCCACCCGCGTGTGATATAAGGCACTTTTTAGCCAAGTTAAGTGCACCTTTTCTCATTTTCGTAAGTGCCGTCAAAAGGGCTGAAACCGATCAGAAGGGATGAAACCAAATATCACGTATATTTTGGTTTATGTTTTTAGAACTGCTAGTATACAGCAGGGGGGATATCAACATGTTACTTCTGGAAATATCAGTCTTTACGAGAGCAGACATGAGGAACGTATATTTTGTCGGTCCGTCGAGATACGTAGGTTGTTTTAGAGGTGTAAAAAAGCAGTTTTTGTAAACTAGTCCAAACGTTTGGTTGTGGAGAGTCACAACAAAGAGCTGGGAGAATGTGTTAAGGAAATTTGAGTTTATTATCGGGCCATAGTAGCAAAAGCTGTTTAGTTTTTAATCAACATTGCGTAATTTTGTGCTTACAGTTTTATAAAAAGTGGGGAAATGGTGGGGTGACATTGATAACAAACTAACTGGTCTAGATAAAACTAATTTCTTTTTCATTATGGTTTTTTTATTTGTTAATTTGTTTTGTAGGAATCACAGGTATTTTTTTGCCGTTACACTAACCCGCCTCACCCTCTCCAAGTCTCAATGGTGATATAATCCAGGATAAAACCAATATGATATTTTTGTTCCAGATTAAATTTGCCCCGAAAGTATATGAAAAAACCAAGCCCTACAACAAAACAAGTATATAATCCAGTCTACTTAAAAGGGGCGATAGTACGTGCGCCTGTTGAACGAAAAACTGAAAATTAACCAGCTTTATATGCTGGTGAAGAACGCAAGCTAGGATATGCTCTTCTTTCATGTGTCGACTGGGAGTGTTCCTGCAAAAGCTACGATGTGAGGTACATGGTGCAACAATACTTAACTAAAGCTGGAGGAACCGAGAAGCGCTTTGAAGGCAATTTTCCAGGGGTCAACTTGTTCAAGTCATTTATGGGCAGATACGAGAATTTGACCACAAAGATAGCACAAAACACAAAAACGCCAGAGATCAGCGGTAACTTATGAGGCGGTTAAAAGTATTTTACCGTAGTGGCCATTTCCATCGAATATGTTCCTCCCGCTAATATTATAAATAACGAACGACGAGATCAATTTTTGTGATGATTCGGGGTAAGCTTTGGTGGTTGTCAGAAAAAAAGTGATCAAGTACTAGTGCAATGTTTGCGGTGGCAGGAGACTGAAATTATTACCGCTCTATATTGTGTCCAAAGCCAAATACATGTATGAAAGCTGGGCGGAGGGCGACGTTCCAAATGACCGGTATGGGTTCTATTATACCGGGCTCTTCATATATGTGCTTGGCTTTGTATACAATACAGATAAGCGGTTGGTTTGATCGCGAAACATTTGGGGAATGGTTCATGTCCAATGCGCTGGAAGGAAACAAAGCTATAATCTATGCAGGCATTTAACAGTAAGCGTTGAAGCGACCTGCGACAATAACAACATTTAACAACATGTTAATTCTGCTTAATCCCAATTCAACCAAATTACTGCAGCCTCTGAATATTGCCTACTTCTGCACCCCCAAACATGCATGAAAAAAGGCTTTAGAAAATTGGATTCTTAAAAATAGGGCAGTCCTGACAAAACCCGTTTTCCGAGACTTCCAAGTGCAGTTACTGAAAAAGGCGGTTTGAGCAGTGCTGAACACACAAAAGCAGGTTTTAAGGCATGTGGTATAAGTCATTTAAAGACACAAAATACTGAAAATTGAAATGACGTAGATCAAACATGGAATTAAGACATTTAAGACAATTAGGAAAAAGTTAAAAGAGCGCTCCGAAATGAAGCAGATGAGTGAGTTGGAAGCTGGCAACAGTGTTTCTGTTGGAGATTTAATTAATACGAATGTGGAGAAAAATCTATAGAGTAGGAGGAAGAAATTATTAAGGACAAATCCCTCGGAGTGTCTCATTATATATGAAATCTTTCTGATGTAGAGTAGATCCAGAGTAATTCCTACTTAAGCAGTGATTAAAACAATGAGAGCCAAGTTTTTGACTTTACAAAAAGTAGTTAAGTTTTCTACCAAAATGACGAAGTTGATAAGGGAGGAAAAAATTATTAAGGACCAATCTCTTGGAGAGTCTCATGATATTGCCAACTAACATAAAATCATACAGTGGAAAGTTTGAACTTAACCTTGAATCGCAATTATAAATTGTTGTTAATTAAAGTATAAACTGTTATGATTAACCTTGTTGACAATTCAAAGCAATACTCAAATTAGAGGTCAAAGTTTGGTATAAAAAAACCTGGGCAGCAGCCCATACCGGCAGACTTTAATCTCCAGTGCCAACTACCGAAAGGGAAAAGCCCCTCTGGCAGATCAAAGCTCTCACTTTAAAAAAGACCTATCAGTGCGAACTACCGAAAGGAAAAAGCTGCTCTGATCTGGCACGTTTAAAAAAAACCTATCAGTGCGAACTACCGAAAGGAAAAAGCCACTCTGATCAGGCACGCCTTAAAAGTGAATCAGTGAAAATTAATAACGTCATAAGACAAAGTTCGGTTTAAATTAACTACATATAAAAAGTAAACTACGTAACTAAAACATTCATCCACCAAACAATTGATCCGCCCTTCTGGCGCCCTTTTTTTTGCTATCCGCCGCGCCGGTTAAAATACATGTGACAATATATCAGATCTTTCTGATGTAGAGTAGACTCAGAATAATTTCGACTTAACCAGTGATAAAAACAATGAAAGCCAAGTTTTTGACTTCGGAGGTAGTAGTAAAGTTTGCTACCAAATTGAATAGCTGTACTGTCAGCTGCTTGCGAGAGAAAAATAAAAAGGAAGCATTGTTGGTATACCCCAATGCGCAAGATATATCCGAAGTTAATAGGACCAAATAATGAGACAAATATTTGTAAATTCCGCTAGAAAAAGGCAATTATTTTTAAAAATCTTTTGATTTCAATCTTAAATAGAATATTTTTTAATTTTTGCTATTTTTTTTGTTTGTTGTGGGTATCTACGCAATCATTTTCTTTTAAATTTTTATAGGATTGAGAATTTTGTTGGTTCGTTGTTCAAATATTAGTCAGTGGAAACCATTTAAGAGATTGGGATGGATTGGGCTTAACATAAATATGTACACTTTTATAATAAATACATGTTTTTTACTAGTTTGGTACCTTTTTTTTTATCCGATTGGCCGAAAAACTACACCTTTCCGATGTGTTTTCTCACCGCAAAAGTCTATGGTGTAACTAGGAGGAAAAGCAAAACATTCCTGAATGTGCTTTTCGTACGAGTTGCACATACTATTTTTTATCCGATCGAAATTAATTAGAATACGTACTCATAAAAATAGAGTGAAATATTACTCTAAATAAAAACGGTGTTTTAAATTTAAACTCAACATAACATCAAGTTTTGAATCGAGCGAGCTTTAAGTTTATTACGTAGCTACGTAAACTACAGCTAAATTTTACTTTTGATATACGTCAGATCTGACAAACAAGGCGTTTGAATAGGCAGAAATGTTACAATCCCAGCCTAGGATGGGAATGTTATGTTCCCGGACAGTTATTTTCCATTCTTGTACAGTTATTGCATGTTGCCAAGCAACGAATACAATATACTGGAATCATGACTTTTGCGGTGAGAAAACACATCGGAAAGATGTCGTTTTTCGTCCGATCGGATAAAAAAGTCATTATTCCAGTATAGTGTATTCGTTGCATAGCAACATGCAATAACTGTGCGAGAATAGGCAACAACCATAAGGGAATATAACATTTCCGTCCTAGTCCGGGAATATAACATTTCGGTCCTATGACGGCAAGATAACATTAGTCAAACGCCTTGTTTGTCAGATATGACGTTTATCAAAAGTAACATTAAGCCGTAGTTTCCGTAGTTACTCGCTTGATTCAAAACTTGATGTTACGTTGAGTTTAAATTCAAAACATCGTTTTTATTTAGAGTAATATTTGGCTCTATTCTTATATGTACGTATTCTAATTAATTCCGATCGGATAAAAAATTAGTATGTGCAACACGTATGAAAAGCACATTCCTGGACTCCTGTGTTGCTGGCCTCGGCTGCACCTCGTCCAGCAATTAACACAATCGTTCACAATGTATTACTTTTCCTACTAGTTATACAATATACTATTTATTTACAAACGATTTTTTTTTGGACGAGGATAAATGATCGGTTACGCCGCCAAAATTGTTAAAACCAATGAAAGATACGTGGAGCAAAAGGGGACGGGGTGAAACCGATCAACCTTTAGAAATGCATATACAAAATTACTATGATTATTTATACAGTGCTGACAGTTAAAATGCTAGAAACACCAAGCTGTAATATATATATTTTTTGGATTTAAATTTTTTAACCGTAAAAAACGCAAAAACAGCAGATGTTAACTCGTTTCACTCCGTTTGAGGTCGTAGGAAAAACATTAGCATTCTAATATGGAATAATGCAAAGAATTACACAATGAGGGAGGTTATGAACGGTATTTAATTAGGTTTCGTTTATTTAATAGTTTTTAAAATGCGAAGAAGAATTCCGGTAATTCTTAAACCTGGCTTTTCTATTATAAAAAAGGTAAATCTAAATACAGATATAACAAAAGTGAGAAACAACTCTGAAAAAAATTATGTATAATAAAAACATTTTTATTGCATTTACGATAACAAAAAAATATATATATAGAAGTAGGGTGGGGGCACGGAACTTTATTAAAATATATAACAGCTCATATTTTACTTACTATGAGTTTTCAAAAAACAAGTTAAGTAACTTGTTAAGAGCGTTTAGTTTCAAGCTTTTCATGTATATGTAGGCGACAAAATCATTCTTCCTAGATCACTAACAAGTGCTGAACAGGAGGGGCCTATTTTTAACTTTTGCTCTCTTTTTGAAAAACACTTTTTCTGTAGATTCAACAATCCCACCAAAAAAGGATTTAGTTAAAAAAAACACAATGAATATCGCGCTTTGTTAGCACCTAGCTTTTTATGTATTTTTTTTTTTGATAAACTAAATTATATAATTTTATGTTTTACAAGGTTTTTAAATCTGATTGAAAACCTGCTATATTTTAATTCCCAGAAATAACGAAATCACTTTCGCTTTATCACGCGCCATTTTTAAATTCATTCTGTTAAATTCTATAGAGTAAAATTTTTATTGAATTGTCCTGAATACCAAAATGTTGTCTCAATTTGTCAAATCATTTTTATATTTCTACCGCCGCGCCGCCTTTGTTTCCTAACAAAATTGCCGACTGTTAAACGAGTTTCGGTTTTTATGATGCTATTCCAACTGAATTGATATAAACGTTAATACTAAATATATTATGCATCCATATAACTAGAAAAATTGCTTCGCAGAGAGTAGAAAAGGTACTACAAAGGTTTGTAGCTTATTGAGCATCTCATCCAAAAGTTCAAAATGTTCAATACATAATTTACTAAAGAAGTTGTCCCTCACATGCGTCAATATACAAGCGATTTAACAGGCTCGTTATAAAACAAAGACACGCCATTAGAGCAATAAACAGATCGCAACAACATTAATAAATTTTCGGAGATAAATGAGACGGTCGACTATTAATCTCCAAACGTGAAAAATAGGAAGAGAGAGCTCTAAGACACTAATTGTTCGCCTTGATGATGAATGATAGAGATTTTTGATTGGTGTTTATTTCCTGTGGATATTTTAGATTGTGGCTTAGTGATTTTTGCTTCGCTTTTAGTGACAAGACAGTAAAACTACTATGATGCACATGATGAAAGCTCTCCGTTATATTTGGTGTATTGTACCAAAAATATATTTATTAAAATAAAATCTGGACTAAATTTTGTATGATCAAATCTTGATTATATCATGCATGTATGTAGGAAAAAATTCTATTAAGGGCAAATCATACTGCTTATGAGAAATGACTTGGGAACAATTTTCTTTATTTTTTTATGTCGCACACCCTGATATTCTGATAAATAGTACTGGCGGTCGCAATTCAATCAGACTAGTGTTGATATTATGGTCTATCAGTGATAGGCATTTGATACATTTACTGTTCTTTATCATTTTATTGAATTACCTATATTATATGTCTATTCTTTATACAATACGGGATTCCTTTAAAACTGTTTTTATGAAGTGGCAACTAATATTAATGCTCTTTAAGATAAGCACCGATGGATAACTACGAGGTGTCCTTTAAGAATATGGAACGAGTATAATTTAAATTAAATAAAAACATTATTACAAAAATGTTTGTCTTTTTGCAACCTTTTCTATCTTGTAAATAAATGGCTAGATTCACATTTTCATATTTTTAAAAACATCTGCCAAAATATTATTTCTATATATCCTTCTTATTACCAACTGAATTTCCATCTTTGCTAAATGATATATTTTAATAGTTGTAGTGGTGCATTTTATAAATACATTTGGTTTTCGCCTGGGACCGTGCGTATGAATTACAAACTTTTATTTTAGGGATAATAAGAGTACAATAAATCGAGTGTTGACCGGGCATCCTATGCGGTAGGTCAGTGTTTACTTTAAGAGCGTTTATCAGACGAAGGTGTAAATTCCATTGAGATAAGAACGTTTTGTGTGGAATAAAGGATTATTTAGCAAGCGGTAGATGGACGTTGGACGTTGAAAGTCCATGGATTCAGTAGAGGTGAACAGTGCGTGCTATTAGTAAGCCGATCTATTTATACTTACCGGAATCGATAAAAACAGATCGGGGACGGAGCCCCGACTGCCAACCCGAAATGGACTCAGACTTGGAAAGTAACCTCTCCTTAAACTCGATTGACAACAGAAGTGAAAACGACTATCCACCTACGGAAAAGGAGATGGTTCGTATCAGGCGACTAGTAAAACGCTTAGACGCAAACAGCAAGTGCAAGGAATGTAACACCTTAGTTACCCCATTGAAGTCCCTAAATAGGCCGAAAATCGAAATAACTACGGCTCATGAGAACGCTCTTAATCACTTAAGACGTATGCACGCATACGCTACTAGAAAAAAACCAAGAAATCAAGGCCAATATCGACACGGACCGTGAAAACATGCCCAAAAGAAAACGCACCGCCGAGGTAGTGTCAGATGGAAATTGCCCCATGGAGATAGCTGAAAATTACCCCACTCCTAATCAGATGCAGCAACAGCAGCAAAACACGGCCGCAGAAAGGCCAAGCAAAGTCGCGCCTAGCTCTAGGGCGGAGGATGTAGACAGAGCTTCGAGCAGTTCTGGGCGCCTGATAGCTAGCCAGGAAAAGGAACCCTTCAAGGTGCCCTAGAAGGTAGTGCCCGTTAAGAAAAATATCAGGGAGGTCCAACTGGATGTCGGCGGATCCCCCCGCTGCCCTTAAAGAATCAATATGAAGTCCTATCAGATATGGAGGATGCTAGTAGCGTAATTTCAACCTCTATAAGCGAAAAAACCAAGAAAGTTGCAAGTAAGTCTGGCATCAGGCTGCGAAAGCGAGGTCAAGCAAATATACGAACCAAACCTGGCCCCCCTCCGCCTGTTGTTCTGCAGGGCAAGATAAAGAACCATCGCGTCCTGCAGGAAGACATGAAACAACTGCAAATTACAAAATTTAATGTCAAATACGCGAGACACAGCACGATCGTGTATTTGGAGAACGATCGTGACTGGGCTAACTTTAAACGCAATCTTAACCACGAACAGACGAAATATCACTCTTACGCCGAACGGGATCAAAAGACCCGAGACTCCTGAGAGGGCTCGACGGGGATATCCCGCTCGGTGAAATAAAAAGGCAGCTCGCTGACGAATATGAGTTTAATATCAAGCAAGTGTTTGAAATGAAAAAAAAACGCGTGTCCCGCTCTACCTCGTAGTCATGGACGCTACAACTACCCTAAAGAAGTTGCAGCAGGAAGCTAAGACTTTGATGGACATCCGAATTAGCTGGGAAGTGCGAAGGAATTCTAAGCCAATCACGCAATGCAGAAGGTGTCAGGGGCACGGACACAGCATGACCTATTGAAAAAAGGACTTTAAGTGTTCAAAATGTGCCCTAAATCATAAGATAACATCTTGCACCAGCCAGGATACTCGGTGCGCAAGTCGTAATGGACCTCATAGGTCAATCAGCACTGAGTGCCGTGTGTATTTATACAATTTAGAACAGTTACAGAATAACTCGAAAAAACCGGCACCCAAGCAACACTTCGTTCCTGCTACCTTGCCCGCTACGCCGGCCTGGCAGGGGCAAGGTCAACATGCGAACCAAGGCCGGGGTACAAAATCAAGCGGACAGCAACTACAGAGGCAGAGCGAACCCCACCTACCACCTAGGAACACGACCCAGTACAATAAGCAGTTTCCAAATACATTGAAAACTATCCAGCCGCAACAGCCTGGGATCTCGTAAAACACGGTGAGTGGCACTTGACAAGTTACTAATCAATTATCGAATATAACTAACGTAATCTCAGACTTGAACTCTATGGTGTTTTCGATGTATAATAAACTTAATGTTCTTTCATGGAATTGTAATGGTATCAGAAATAAGCTCGGTGAATTTAAAAATTTACTGTATAAATCCAATTTCCAGGTGGTTTTGTTAATCGAAACGCGCCTCACTCGAGATTTCTAGTTAAAATTTAGAAATTATAATGTAGAACGCGCTGATAGGGCGGAAGGCCGAGGAGGGGGCGTGGCTTGCCTAGTGCACAGGTCGGTCCCTTATAAAAGGAAATCGGGTCTCAGGAGCGACATAGAGCACGTAAGTGTCGAACTGAGCGGTAGCTTGCGCATCAGTGGGGGATATGCCCCCCCCCCCCCCCCAATCGGCGAGTAACCGAAAACGATTTGTTCGCTTTTCTTCAGCCCGGCAATAAATCGGTCCTTATAGGCGATCTTAACGCAAAGCACGTTCTTTTCGGGGATAATGTATCAAATAGAACGGGCCGCGCTATTAATGGCCTGCTTGAAAACAACCTGGACATCCTGCTTCATCGGACTAGAAATCCTACCTTTTACAGTAGGAACTTTCCTTCTTCATTTCTGGATATCGCGATAACTCGAGGAGCGACAAACACTTCACAACTAAGAGTACTAAACGATTTAAGCTCGGATCATTTGCCGGTTAAGATTAGCCTAGCTCGTGCTAGGCGACCGGTAGCCAATGAAACGTTCGTTTCATATAAAAATCTTGACTGGCGTATGTTCCGAGAGACTCTAATGGAAGCTACAGTCATTCCGAGACAAATCGAATCCATCCGGGAGTTGGAGGAGGACGTTAATACCCTCACGTACAATATCCAGCACGTCAGAGACGTACTTTGTCCCGTAATCAGGAAGAAACCATTTATGGAAACGCTTCCTGATGAAATCCTGAATCTGATAAGCTTTCGGAATCGTATTAGACGCAGGTGGTAGAGAAATCGCGCAGCCATCGACAAGCGCCGAATTAACAATTTTAATGCACAGATTAAGAAAAATATTCGCAAGTACAGGAATGCGGAATGGATGAAGTTCGTGGACGGGCTCGGCACGACAGATGGCTCTCTATGGAAGTTGGCTAGGCAGGTCCGCAGGGACACCATGCAGATACCTGCAATACACCACCGTGGTGGCGAAATTATAGCAGATCAGGGGAAGGCCGAGGCCTTTGCGGACTTCCTGGAGGACGTCCATGGGGAAATACCGGATGTCGTGTCATTGCACGCCCGAACCACAGTGCAGATCAGTGCATTTAATAGACCGTATCCAATCCCGCCCCCTGTGCTGAATAAGATTCTTGTCACGCCCGGCAAAATTCTCGCTGCTCTCCGCCGTCTGCCGAAAAGTAAGTCACCGGGGCCAGACTCAATTCCTTATCTTATCCTTAAAAACCTTCCTAGGAAAACCATTATACAGTACATGCATATAGTGAATGCTATACTTCGCCTGCAGCATTTTCCTAGTTCGTGGAAAATCGCGCACGTAGTACTGTTCCCTAAACCCGGTAAAGACCCTAAAAGTACGGGTTCATACAGGCCGATTTCACTTTTAAACACGCTTAGCAAACTGACCTAGAAGCTCTTGTTGTCTAGGATCAGCAAAGCGGCCGAAACACTTCAGATACTGCCGGTGGAGCAGTTTGGTTTTCGCAGTGGTCATAGTACTGATATGATTGCTGCGAGGATTGCTTATGACATATATGAAGGTTTCAACCAAAGACATTGCACAGCAATGCTGCTCCTGGACATCGGGAGAGCGTTCGATCGAGTGTGGCATATGGGTTTACTCTATAAATTATTTATAGAATACAGTTTCCCGCTGTACCTAACTACGCTTATTGCATCATATTTGGTCGGACGCTCCTTCTCGGTTCGCGTTGGCAATTGTTTTTCGACATCAAGACAAATTAGGGCCGGAGTCCCACAGGGAACGATACTATCGCCGCAGCTATTCAGCTATTACATAGCAGATTTTCCTTCCCACCCTGAAACATCCCGGGGTTTTACGCTGATGACACCGTGATTTACTCCTGCTCCTCACACGCGCAAGAGGCGGTAAATAACGTAAATGCTCATATGGAGCACGTTGTCGAATACAATGAAACCTGGAAGATTCGGCTGAACGCGGGTAAAACCGAGTTGGTGGTGTTTTCCAGGAAAAAAATCAACCCTGTAATAGCACCCCTAGTCATAAACAATGTTCAAATCCTGCCAAAAAACCGAGTCGAATACCTAGGCATAGCTCCCCTATGCTATATATTTTAACAGTTACTACACAATACCACTTTTGGAAAAACTAAAATCAAAGAGATACAAAGGAACGGATACAATAAGTGTATATTACTTGGTTCGTGACTGTGAGGTTAGGACTTTACCCTAAAAAACAAGGACTATTTTAATATAATGAAAACATTGGTGAAGTGGATCCTGCAGATAAAAATATTAGCCACTATAGAGAGGAATTTATTGTTAAAAAAATGATATTTCTCCATAATAAACCAAATAGTGGATTTGGCAGAGCAAACCTGCCAAATAGTGATAGTGGATTTGGCAGAACGAACATGGCAAATATGTTTAACGTTGGTGTATCGGCATCGAAAGATGTCAGAGAACATATAAACCACGACAACCGTATGATAAACACATATCTGCAAAATATGTCAATCAATACGATACAGTTTAAATCGATAAGGGTGGAAAAAAGTAATCCAAGACTATTAAAGGTAATTTTTGTAGAAAAAGAATCTGTAAGAGAATGTTTAAAGCATCAAAATGCCTTAAAGGAGGATAAAATGAAAATAAATGTAGACTGAACACCATTTTAGCATAAGGCATTGAAGGAGATTCAGTGTCAACTAAAAACTAGAAGAGATAATGGCAAGGACGATCTGGGTGTTTGACAGGTAATGGGACACACAAAGTAAGTAAGACATCCTATTGCATCTAAGAGTGCCTACGATATCGCCCCATTAACAGCATATTTTCATAACATGGGGGATTGAGAACTAGATTTCAACAGCTTGAGCTTTCTGTTTTAAATCGTTCATATGATGTTATTATTATCATAGCATCGTAGTTAAGTGATGATTTTTCCGAACACGAAATTAGGCTACATGGGTACAATATTTTCCGTTGCGATCGGAGTGCTGAAACAAGTAGCAAAAAGTGGGGTGGGGGGTAATCATTGCAGTTTCTGACAGGTTCAGATCAAATGTTATTCCGTCACCAGCTACAAATGTCGAACAATTATTCATAGAAGTTTTTATCAATAAGGAACGCATAGGATAAGTTTATCTACCACCAAGGATCCCTCTAGAGTGTTACATGGACTATTGTGAATCAGTGAGTAGTAAACTGGAGGCACTTTGGTATAATGACGCCAAGGGAGCTTGCGTGGAATGTCCACATAACTCACACGCTATGGTGCTTTGTAAATATGGGTCATTTCTTAATTTTCTTCAGAAAGTAGTGCATCCTAATGAAAATGGTAGATATTTAGATTCAATATTTACAAACATGTTTGAAGTCAGGGTTGTATCAGCAGTAAATCCCCTAATGCCTTTACAAAATAATCACATAGCTTACACATCTGATCTATCATGTAATACTGAGTCCAACTTGAAATATGAAGAATATTACTTTGACTTTAGACTTTAGAAATGGTAAGTATTTAGCGATTAATGGCTACTTGGCCAGTGTTAACTGGGATTAGTTGTTGTTTGGCTTAGATACTGATTCTGCTGTACTAAGGTTTTATGAAACAATTAATACCGTTCTTAATCTTTTCGTTCCAAGAAAGCTTATAAAAAGCTGTAACTTTCCTAAATGGGTTTCTCCTCATTTAAAAAACTTAGTTATCTCAAAGAAAGGTAGTCATAAGAAATACTTATATACAAAACTTGAAGCTGATTACTTACTGTTTTCTGATTTAAGAACTAAATGCAAGGCAGAAATACAGAGGTGTTACTCGAGTTATCTAAGAATGGTTGGTAAAAACTTACAATATAATCCATCTCTTTTCTGGAAATGCATTAACGATAAAAGAAAGTCTAACAGTGTTCCAGGTCATATGCATCTTGATGACCAAACTGCAGATAACTCCCAATCTATAACTGACCTGTTCGCTGAGCATGTTGCCAGGGTGTATGATCCCACAATATGCACCCAACCTGAAACCGAGCCATGTCCCAAAGAAAATAGTTCTTTCCAAAATATTAGAATTTCTGAAATCTATGAATCCATTTGTCAACTGAAAAATTCTATCACTACAGGCCCAGACAATGTTCCAAACTACTTTTTAAAAACATGTTCATTTACAATTTCTAAACCATTATATATTCTGTTCAGCTTATCTTTGTCAACCTTGTTAAAGAAAGTTATGTAACATCTATTCACCAATCAGGCGAAAAAGCAAATATAAAAAACTATCGTGGTATCTCTAAGCAGTCAGCTGCGCCGAAGTTATTTGATAAGTTGGTCTAATCAATTAAGTTGGCAGTGCAAGGGACTGTTATCAGCGAAACAACATGGGTTTGTAGCTGGGAAATCCATAATAACTAATTTGGTAGTACATGAAATGGATCTGTTAGAAGCGTTGGAGAGGAGAGAACAAGTGGACTCAGTCTACACTGACTTCTCTAAGGCTTTTGACAGAGTAAATTTTGACTTCCAAATATCAAAATTGTGTAATCCAGGATTTTCCAAGGAAGTCGTAAAATTGATGTCAAGCATTCTGGAGGGTCGGGAACAAAGAGTCAAACTGTTTAATTTTTTGTCAAATACTTTTAAGGCTTCATCAGGAGTAGCTCAAGGTGGCCACTGCTCACCTTTGCTATTTGATGTTTTTGTGAACGATATCAGTGATGGCTTGCAATCCTCAGTCCTGCTCTTTGCGGATGACTTGAAACTCTATAGACTGATAAGAAGTCTCACCGACATTCTGATATTGTAGAAGGATGTTGATACCCTTTGGAATTGGAGTCGCACCAATAACCTTGAACTTAATATAGATAAGAGTTCCCAGATCAGCTTCTTCACACGCAATAATAAATATCATTCAAGCCACGAAACCACGATATACACGGTGCAGATCAGTTACCATAAGATCATTCATTCGAGTGTTATAAGAGTGAAAATCTTGCCCAATTGGATGAGTGTCCTCATTATCTTTGATATATAATAAGGTCTTAAAAATATATAAACAAGGAAATGTTAAAATGTTTTCTTCCACAAAGTAAGGTCTAAGGTCTGCAGCTATATAATAATGTCACATCAAACAATAGTCTGATTACTCTTTTTTGAGCTATAAAAATTTGATTACTTTCTACAGAATCTCCCCAAAATATTGCATTTTAGCTTAAGTGGGAGTATATTAATGAATAGTATATAGACAGAAGTTCCTTAGTTTCCAAGGAGTCTCTTAATCTATTAATAGCAAAAAAACAGATTTCATACACAGTTAACATGGGCATGCCAGGAAGGTGTTTCATCCACACATAACCCCAGAAACTTAGTAGTCTTTGAATGGTTTAAGTAATCTCTTCCAACTACTGGGATATTTGAGCGAGTTCTAAAGTGTATGTATACAGTCTTTTCCAAATTAAGTACTCAACTGTTTGTCTTACATCGCTCATCGAATTGGTTCACGACAGATTTAAGCCCCAACCTGAGTTCCTCGGGCATCCCTGCTGAGTCCATCACTCTTGTGTCGTAGGCGAACATCGTGAGAGCCCCCCCGTTATCATACTCTGTAACTTCATTTTCGAAAATTAAAAATAGCAATGGTCCCAGCACAGACCCCTGGGGCACTCTAATATTAATGCTATTCATTTCTGACACTTCACAACCCACCTTAACACCAAACTTTCTATCGGTCAAGAACGCTGCCAGCAGGTCAAGAACGGGCCCACGCAGACCATTTGCACATAGATTGTCCAAGAGAAAACATATATTTATGGTATTAAAGGTTCGGGACAGATCAAAAAGGAGCCCGGCCACCGGCCACTAGGAATCCCTCGTCAAGTTTTTTATACACCGACTCTAAAAACCCAGCAGCCGTGCTCTCCGTTGATCTGCCCACAAGAAAGCCATGTTGTGCTGGGTTTAAAATTTTAAAACGGTTTAAAAAATTAGTAATCCTCGTTTATTTCATATAAGAATGTCACTAACGCACTGCGAAAATTCGCCATCGTTCAAAAGAATATTTGCCCTAAAGTAAAAACAAATATCTTTAATATTTGATCTAATTACGTGCTACGCCTCACCGCAAACTTAAGCAAATAGCTTCTTCCAAGCCAAGGACAAAACTCTCGACTTCAAACAGTAGAAATCCTTAACTTAAATAGAAATCAACGAAACTCCTTGTCAGTAAAATCTCAATATTTAACTTCTCTGTTTGAGTTTATGTACCCGCAGAATAGTTTAAATGCAGTTTCATCCAAAACGAGAAATCTATTACAACTGGAAGCAGTATAAGTTAGTTGAGAATGAAGTATTTATGTTCTTGAAAAAATATTAGATGATGTGATATTTGAATAATACCACATTGCTAAAAAATTTAGTACGTGTGTGTAGTGTATACTGTATATCTGCGAATTGAGATATCATGTGCATCAGGCACTACATAAGTTCACTTGAATATACCCAGATATAATCTTTTTTCCCGATTTCGACATAACTCTGGATTAGCTGGTTTTATACGAGACGATTTATATTGTTAACGAGAAGAAACACACGAACCTAAGGACTTCGAAGTCATGTGGTTCCAATTAAGCACAGATAGAGCAACCAAGCTCATTTGTTGCTTGTATAGACCACCTAGCGAATATCAATATAAACGGCTTTTCTCAAATCTTGGCAATCAAATTGAGTTTCTTCAGATCGACTATCCAACGGCAGAAATTGTCATAGTAGGAGACTTCAACGTACATAACATCGACTGGTTGAAACAATAACCACGATGAAGGACGAGAAGCCAAGACTTTTACTATAAGTCACGATCTTACTCAGCTGGCTGACGAAACTACCAGGATCACCAAGCATGAAAAAACTAACCTCCTGGATCTATTCTTATCAACTAACTTACGGTAAAAAATATTAAATATTAAAAGACAGGTGCCCAGAAAGGTTTGGAACTACAAATCTGCAAAGAGGCGTGATCATCGCGAGACCTTTCTTTTCCTTGGAAAGCGGTCTGCTTTATGTATCAAAACACCTCTGAATCTGCTGATAGGATAACTCAACTTATGTTAGCTGGTATGGAAGCTTTCATCCCCTCTTCTATGAAACGTATCTCAAACACTAAACCATGGTTTGGGAAAAACTGTTCAAGAGTTGTCAATACGAAAAATGCCGCCTGCCGCAAATGACGCCGAGATCTGACAGCCAAAAATCGAAATATATTCAACACAGAAACCAGTTTGACGAGAGCGAGGGGGGATATAACGAGCAGATCAAGAATAAGCTTCTCAACGGTCCTAACCGATCAAGATCCTTTTGGTCAGTTGCCAAAGCTGTCAATCTTACCACTGACCAAAGTTGATGGCTCAATAGCGGAAACGACCAAAGAAAAAGTGAATATTCCTGCCGAAATATTTGCATCAAATTCAACCTTAAATCCTCAAAGGAAGACTTTCCCAACTATCTCGAGAGTGAATCCCTCACTGCCAGGTCTGGTATTTCGCCAATGTGAAGTGAAACGAATACTCAAAGACCTACACTAACAACGCCACAGGATTGGATGGTGTTCCCGCAATAGTGCTTAAGAAATATATCAGTGATCTCATAGGCAGGATAAATAATTCTATTTACAGCTTTGCAGACGATAGCACTCTTATATCATCATTCATGTCCCGGACTCCAATGACCGCTTCTCGTTCCCAACGCGAGCGAGATAATCAGATTGCTACCACCAGTGAGAATATAAATGCCATCGTGAAATAGGGTGAGGAAAACAATGTCCAGTTTAATGCAGGAAATACTCAAACAGCTGGCTTCTCAAAAAAGGCAAACACCGCCGGACATGACATCAATAACAGGACAAACACTGACTCTGGCCTCATCCATGAGCTTGCTGGTCATCAACGCGTAGAAAGCAATATGTCTTGGAGTAATCATGTATTGCCACTAAAATCGCAAAGGCAGCAGCACAAAAACTAGGAGCTCTCTATATAGCAAAACAAGATATTAGACTTCATACAGAGGAGACCAGTCCATCTTGTGGATGACTCAGAGCTGACTAAAGACCTTGATAGCCTTTAACATCGACGACAAGTGGCGGACCCATCTCTTTACTATCGATACTACTACGGAAGGTCAGATTTGTGCCAAACAACAACGTCACTTATCAGACACAAGCTGCTCATCAACATACGATTCAGTTGCGAACACCTAGGACGTCGCTGTTGCGGGACTCCTTCGTCTGGAATGGACTTTCGAGTAATGGTTTTCCCAAAAACTAAACCCTTCAAGTCCAACGTCCACCGTCTGCCCCGTACACGCACCCATCGTTGAGTGGTATAGGATTTTCCTTTTGTGTGCATGTCGAACATAAAAAAGAAGAATTCTGCACATGTGATAACACTTCTATTTTGCAAATAAGTTATAAAGAGCTACCTTTGTAGCTATATTGTAGAATTCTTAAGATGTCATCTACAGCTAAAATGATATATGAAAAATCAACATGGACTGCACGCTGTTGAGCACCACGATACAGCGAAAAAAAGGAAAAATGCTTATTTGGGACAATCTCAAAATATCAACGTTTCCACTTGATTATTGATGGAAAGATCGAGCGCAGAAGAGTAATGGGAAGGAAGATGTCATGACGACTACAAAATCCACTTATGTACGTATTTGAGAAATAGCGAGCTGTTCATATTTATAAGCTTCGATTTAAGGATATTTTTTAGTTTTATTTATGTGTGGGCGCTGACAAAAATTTATTTATATTCAGTCGTAAGAGATTAAAATTGAGACTTCTTGCTAAACAACATTTAAAGAGTTGATGAGAAATCGCGAATGTCTAGTAATATGGGCGTGCTAGAGGACGTTCAGGATTTCTTTATTAGTGTAATTTGCAAACAAATTTTGTTACATCCGAAACGAGTACCACAATATCGAGCATAATTTTGTTTTAAATGTGTTTATCTTTTTATGGACACTGAAAAAAAGGCACTGAAAAGAAAAAAATATATGAAATTTAGAACTGATGTGATGTAAATTATTATCTATTTTGGAAATTTGTGCTTTCAGTCTTACTAAAGTTATTTGTTTACCTATTCAAGGAATTAATGTTACAACTGATACCAATGGACCCAATTATACCAGGTGGTGCATCGTGATTGGAAACATAGGAAATCCCATGCAAATTTTGAACTGCCCAAATATTTGTTCTCCTGTTGACTTTAGAGCAAAGTTGTAAGGAGGCCTTTTCAAGGTCTCTGTATGGTAAATACACATGCGGAATTTTAACAATTTTAGACAAGCCGATCTTAACTTATTTAAATAAAATTGCAGCTAATTTTTCATTAAAATTCAACAGGTAATACTGTAAACACCAGCATTAATTAAACTTGCCAGCCTATGATTTGTCAATGTCAAATGTAATTTGCATTGTACACTGGACTTAACTAATATTTTCGAGTAAAACTAACATTATTTTCAACACGGGTTTTTTAATAGAAAACGAATTAGTTTACTTACAAATAAACCTATTAAATGCTATAAAAATCATCAAGAATTTCTTAAAGGGGAAGAAAATATCAGAGTGTTCAAAAATAAACAGACAATAATTGTTTATAAAAATTTCCAGTTAAACTTAGAAATTTTATTTTAATAAAATTGCACAATCGTTTGGTATATTGCTAATTCTTAATTAAATGTTCAAATATTCCGCCATTTGTTGCTAAGCAATATCCTAAACGATCGTAAAATTCTCTATGAACATTAGCTAACCCATTACCAAGGTAATTCTTCCAGACTGCATAAAAATTTAATTTTTTAACTGCTCTAAATTTTCAAACTTAACACTTTTATAAAGAACATCTTTTAAATGCCCCCAGAGGAAGAAGTAGTTTGGTGAGAGGTCAGGAGACCTAGCTGGCCAATTAATTGATGAGTTTGGACCGACAACGTGCCCATTAAAGGCATTACTTAGATATTCGTGTTTCACAAGCGAATTGTGGGCCGGGCATCCATCCATTTGGAACTAAGTCTCCTGATTTTCATTAGCGACTTCCTCCAGTACGGGCTCAATTTGAGGGTCTGGTGTCGTATAAGCACTGTCGATTTTAAAGATTTTTTTTTGGATTCAATGGAAATATTACATCAAATGGAACACATTAATGCAAAAAAATTTGCGGATGAAGCACTTTTGACGCCAAAAATTGAAAAATAAATTTTATAAATGAGTGACATTTAAATGCGAAAACTCTCCCAATATGACGTTAATGATGACAATTTACTTGCAATGTTGTCAGACTTGGCCAACCTTCGTGATTTTCAAGTAAGCAAATTGCCAAGTCCAGGAGCATGTTTCATAAAGTAGAATAACAACTTGTGAAAGTAACTAAACAAGCGCGCATCGCGCGCTTCTTCCTTATATGCCTCAGACTAACCAAATAAGCTCCCATTTGTCTCTTAACTAACCCAAACTAATTCAGACTAATGCAAACTAACCAAAACTAGTCCAGACTAACGTAAACTAACCCACACTAACCCAGATTGGACAAAATTGACCCATACTAAGCAAAACTAACCCTGGCTATTTAGCCATACATGTATATACATACAAGTAATAAAAGTTTACTTACGGTACACAGATGACTCAATTTGTCCATTTCCCAGTAAATGTCCTAGACCAAGTACATTTGTCATAAAATGAAATAATTTTAAATGACAAGCGCGCTACGCACGTTAGTAAATCAACCACAGCTAACCCAAAATAACCAACATTAACCCAAACTAATCAACACTAACCCAAACTAACCAAAACCAACCCACACTAATCCAAACTAACCAAGCCTAACCAAAACTAACCCAGACTAACCCTAATTAACTAAGGTAAAGAGACAAGCGCACTATGCGCGCTTGTCTCTTTGCTATTCCAAACTAAGCAAAACCAACCGAGCCTAACCAAAACTAACCCCAACTATAAAGTATAAAAGTTGACTTCACGCACTTGTTACACAATATACTATTATTTGCAATTTTTAAGAAAAGAAGCTTTATATTATGGTATTATTAACCTTCTGCGACCATACCTCAGGTACACTTTGTTACTGGAATTGTGTTTATTAGGAAAAAATGTATGTTAAATTTTAATTTTTATTTTCAATTTATTTTGCGAAAATGTGCTTCATCCGCAAATTTTTTTTGCCTTAATGTGTCCCATTTGATGTAATCTTTCCATAGAACCCAAAAAAAGCTTCAAAATCGACGGTGCTTATATGACACCAGAACCCAATTTAATTTTGAAGAAGCTCTAAATATGTTCATCAATAAAAAATGGTCCAATGATGCGATTTCCAAAAATGCCTGCCCAAACATTCGCTTTCTGGGGGTATTGGGTTCGAGTGCATGCAAGACGATGTTCATTTTGTAGGCTCCAGTACCGATCACTTTGTATAGTCGGCTCATTATTTAATGTAAATGTGCATTTGTTTGAGAAGCAAATATTTCGTAAAAAATATCTGTTGTTGTTAGCTCGCTCCATCATTTCAACACAAAAAAGTGATCTTCGCTCCTCATCCCCTTCTAGCAATTCTTGATGGTTCTGATACTTATATGAATGGTATTTACGCTTTTTCAAAGTTCGCAGTTTTGTGGGGTGATGTTTTTCTACCTCTTGCCTGAGACTTCTAGAGCTGATATTTTTATTTTCTTCGACTTGAAGTAAAATACTAAGATCTCTATCATCGTTTTCTTCAGCTCTCTCATGTTTCTGTGCTATGCATTTGCAGTTGTTTATTACAGTGCCTTTCGCCTCAAACTTAGTATTGCCGACTTGTTAGGAATGAACCTATCAAAGAAATGAACGGAAAACATATCAGGTACAATACTTAAACTATTCCCCGCATAGTATCATTTTATCATAGTGACTATGACAAAAATCTAAAATCTAATACTTTCAAATTGCTTTTGACAGTGACAAATCATAGGTTGACAAGTTTAATTAATGCCGTTGAATTTAAATAAAAAATTTGCTGCAATTTTATTTAAATATATTTGGTTTGGCTTGTCAAAAACTGTTCAAATTTCGCATCTGTATTTATCATACAGAGATCTTGAAAAAGTCTCCTTGCAACTTTGCTCTAAAGTCAACAGGGGAGCAAATATTTGGACAGTTTAAAATTCACATGAGATTTCCTATGTTTCCAACCACGATGCACCATCCGGTATATACTTTATAGCAAGCTTGATAGTGCCAACAAAAGAAGATTTTCTTACAACTAACCTGGGTGGAGAAATTCATTAAGCCAAATTTTAGCACAGATCTCCTTATTCCCACTCCTACAGCTTTCTATGTACCAAACTAATATACACTTTTATGAATATCCTGAAATTCGAGACGTTACACTCTAAATTATTATCACTGCTGCAAATCTAGAATATTCCGTACCCTTAAAGCCATCGCACTCTTGGACGTTTTACACATTTGTAAAATTGTATAGAATAATTGGTTATAAGAGTACCCTTACATAATTTATTTCAGTATTTTATCCTGTACATAAGCACCGCTAGTTTTAAATAAATACTTTCCGCACATTTTAGGAGACCAGAATCAACATATTCTGCCTTGCTTACAAGAATATAAATTGCACATTCCTATTTTGATATTTAATAATCATCCTCTTTCTCCAGATCTTAATGAATTGTCCTAATCTGCTCCTATTTTTCGGTGATAAGTCTTAGTCGCTGGTAAAGATTTTTCTTATGTAAATTGGGAGCCAAAGGTACTGTCATCTGCAAAACTGTAACAAGGATAATTGGTTTCACTCAGCAAGTCATTAATATAGATGTGGAACAGAGATGGTGAAACTATTCGGCCTGAGGCTTGCCTGCATTAATTGCGGATGTCTCTGAGATGTGTCCATCCACTGTAACATGTAGGAATCGGTCCTTAAGGAGACTGCAAGCCAGCTGCACAGAGATGCTGGCAGTCAGAATAATGGCAGTTTGTTGAGCAATCCATGATGCCAAACTTAGTCTGCCTTCGACATGTCCAACGCAATCGCTCGATATTCTACGTAGTACTCAATTGCACTACTTCAAACATGAGTGACAAAGTCCAATATATCTCCTGTCGATCTGTCTTATCGCTAATTATTATTTTGTTGGTCTCGAGGTACTTGAGTACTTGCTGATTGGCTACAAGTTCCACGACTTTGAAAATTATTGAAACCAAGGCAATTGGGCGAGAGTCTGAGGGCGTGGTTTCCTTGCCTTTTTTGGAACAGGTTATACTCGAGCGAGTTTCTAGGGCAAGTCCCTTTCGGTAAGACAGAGGAAAAAGCCTGAAAAAAATGGGTGTTAGTTCGCTGGCGCAGTTCTTCAACACGATGGCAGGTATTCCGTCCGGTTCTGATGAATTTTGCGTATCTAGCTCTTTGTGGACTTTTCGAATATTACGGTGATGAAACCTAACTTTTGCCATGGTAGTGTTGATGTTGGCTATGGTGGGGACAGCCATGCCATAGGGGGGGGGGGGGGGTTAAAGGTAGAGTGCGATGAAAACATTTCAGCGAACATGTTTGATTTTTCCTTAGCCATAGTTGCCGTGGTGCTGCGTTCGCTGTCAACGATGGGAAAGACGTTATGTAAAGCTATTACTTACTGACTTTTCTACCGACCAGATATCCCTAAAGCCACTAGGGTATTGCAAACGTTTATTCCCGATTCTTTGATTGTGTTTGTCCTTAGTTTCTTCAATCACACGTTTGCATTCGTCTCTCGCTTCGGCAAAATAGTTGCGACTTTCAGAGGACTGATTTCGCTTCCAGTACTTGCAGACTTCCTATTTCTTACCTACAGCTCTTTCGCATCTTCTGTCGAATTAGGTATTTCCCCTTGACGGCAACATGGAATTTGGGACGTATGCTTCCATTCCTAAGGAGATTACTTGTTTAATCTCTCCGCAACAGATTGACGGGTCGTCTGTGCCAAAGCAGACGTCAAGCCAAGGAAAATCTAGGTAAAACTGTCTTAGATCGTCCCAGTTTGCACAATTGTAACGCCGGATTTTACGAGGCAATGGCGGAACCTTCTGTAGGAGTGGCAGTTTACATACCGTTTAAATAAGTTTGTGGTCGAAAGTGCTGAATGGCGGACCAAATGTAATTGTGTACTGTGTATTTGTGGTTGGAAAAAGATCCAGGAGTGCGGCAAATTCGCCCCTTTCTGAGGCTCGAGTTAGTCCGCGCACAAATTGAGTAAGCCCGCAGTTGATAGCAAATGCAAAGCCCGCAGTTGGAGCAAATGCTGTACATTGGTCGTCGGTCTTGACCTGATGTTTGAGCCAGTTCGTGTTGTGGACATTGAAATCTCCCAGAACGATTATTTCCGAATCGGGATGTATTGAATCAGAATTGGTAGCTAATGCTATAAAGAAGCTTTTGCAGATTTAGCGCTCGGAAGGCGATAGAGACGCATATGAACTTCGTTAATCCCTTGGCGGTGAACTTGAGCTACATGACGTTGTTCGATTCGAATGTCTCCTCCTGGTGATACGAAAGATCGTTTCTGACAAAAAGGTAACCAGGGTAGGGGTAGTTTACTGTTGTTGTTGTAGTACATACTTGTAAGGGATAGTAGGTGTGGTCTATTTGCGTGTAGATGTTGGTGTACTGAATTAGTGTATGTGTTTAATTTTAATGTATGTTGCAAACATCTACTGTAAGTTGGTTCGGTATCTTTGCTACCTGTGAAGCGTTGTGTTAAAAGCCCAGGGCCACTCGGCGCCCGGAGATTTGAATGGCCGTGGAGCTTACCTGCGGAATGTCTTGATCCTGGAAGCTATCAGTTTTTCCTATTATAAATGCCGGCAGTGGTATATATAGCCCCAATCAATCCACAAAATTGTATTGAAATAATTTGGACCATGATTAAAACTATAAACTAAAATTTGGACGACCCGTGTATTGCATTTTTCTTAGTCGTTTAATTATTGAATTGGTCTGTTTTAAAAGTTATGGTATCAAAATTGATTCAAGGTTTTCTGAACCATTTCATCGCCAACTCTCTTGTTTCGTGGTCCATATCTCATATCTCCGACACCATACCTGATAGATTTTCTTAGATTATCTTGAAAATTAAGCAATATGATAAGATCACACTTTTCGTTTTTTTTATTTTGTTTTGTCATTTTCTTATTTATTTGCGGTATTAGTTATAGTTAGTACTCCCACCATTTTGAAATTTTTTTTATACTGTCGTCATATCATTGAACCGCTGCGCGGTTTTCATTCTTGAAATAAAGCTAGACCATTTTCACCATTCAGCAATCGAATAGCACATTTTGTTAAATATTAGCAGAAAATACTAATGGATCAGAAATTTAGATTGCAAACATCAATGCCATGACATATGAAAAATAAACCTTACTCTGCTGGTAATAGTACACAGTAAAAAATATAAACCTGGTAAAAATCATTTCAGGTGTGGTAAAAAAGTAGTGTTAATGTTAACACTCGGATCAATATAATTTACCACGTTTTTACACTCATATAAGACCAAAGTTTTTGCATCAAATTTCGTATGAATTCAACTCTCTAAGGAGTTAATTTTGTTGAATGGGTGTTATCTTATTTTTAATTGTTTCTGTGCACGAGCGGGTGCAAAAATAACCTAAACGCGTGTTACCGAAAAGGCAGGCGGCAAACATTTCATTTCGTGGGACGCTGCTGCTTGCACGTGCAAATTGAAGTAAGCTCTTTTCTTGTGGACAAAATATACCAATAATGTCGGTTATATTTAAATTAGAATATACAAATAAATCGAAGTTTTGTAAGGTGTCAAATGAGAGTGCCTGTTATGAGGATCTGCTTGAATTGGGTAAGTATATTGTTACGTTTTTCCCGTGGGTTCTGAACAGAATTACAACTTTGCTATTTTCAACTAATACTCTCTTTATTCACTACCACGGTATACAATTTAACACTCTAAACTACTCTTAAAACTTTACAACTAATATCTATTCAACACTCAATGGTTAACTGAACTAACTGACTATCCGACTGCCTAACATTCGCCTTAGGTCTGCTTATATATAATCTTAAATCTATCACGAATATTCGGGAAGCATTCCTAGGCCACTCACTGAAACTTCGCGGCCGGCCGGGCGATGACTCATACAGACAGGGAAGCGAGCGGCACGGCGGCGGCTATAGTTCTACAGGGTAGCACAAAAACGTTCGGATGGTTGTTAGGCTAGCCGTAACATTGCCTCCCTCTTAATTCTGATCGTCCCGATCAGCTACTTCATGTCCGTGATATGCTTTCAACCTGCCGAGGTGGACAACTTTCAGTTTGCTTCTGGGGCTACGCTGAATTCGATACACAACGTCATTAATGCTTTTGATGACCGTAGAGGGTCCTTCCCATACTGGTGTTAGCGTGGGAGATCTTCCTGTCTTCCTTTGCGGATTATATAACCAGAGTTTATCGTTCATCCGAAATCACCTAGAGTTAGCTTGGAGATTATATCGAGCCTTCATTCGGTCACTGGCGAGACGTTCAAACGGTAGTCCCACATCATTCTGTTTCATCTTCCCACTGGATCTTGTCTGGGGTCCTTGACTTGAGGCACAGGTTGAGCACTGCTGGCACCATGATTTCACACCATGGCAGTAGTTGACCCAGTAAAATCTGTCGCGGATCTTGTCAATCATTCCGTTAACTCCGAGATGAGCACCAAACTTTATATTAAGTACTTCGTCCAGAACCACTAACTGCGTCTTCACTGCTTTGCCATCGGCGCTTTCCCAGGCTCGTTTAAGGAGTCCATTTTCAACTACCAGGGAGTCCCACTGAGCCCACAGACATTTAAAAGTAGATCCCTTAGTTGAAATATCTCTCCAGCATGGTCTTGGTTGACGTTCTTCCTTAGCTTCTAGTAGCAGTGCTATTTCATTTTCCTCAAGCTGATCTTTCTTTGGTTGCTCTGTTGTCCACTGCTGATCAACCTTAAACTTGATTCGCCTAATGGGAGTGATTCCTTCTCGTTGGTCAATTCTTTGGCGATGTTTATAATTATCCTCACATGACCTTCTGGATAAAGCATCTGTATTACTATATGCCATCTTCCTTCCCTGTGCTTAGCCTTAAAGTTATATTGTTTCAACTCTTCCTGACTTGGCTTTGAACTGCTGTTGCCTCTGGACGGAGCTGTAGGTCGTAGTTGTCTCTCTTAAAATGCCCAATGTTGCCACATATATAGCACTGATTTGGAACATTTCGGTTACGTGGCCTATCTTCTAGTGGCTCCTGGAATCTTTGTACTTCACAGTTTTTTTTGAAATGTCCAGTCCTGCCGCATCTATAGCACTGATTTATAGCCTTTCGATTACATGGTCTAACTTTTGTTGGCTCCCGGAATATCCGTACCCGACAGTCCCTTCTGAAATGTCCAGTCTTTCCACATCTATAACACTGATTTGATGTATTTCGGTTATGTGGCCTATCTTCTATTGGCTCCTGGAATCTTTGTACTCGACAGTCCCTTTTGAAGTGACCAGTCTTGCCACATCTATAGCACTGATTACGGTTGTATGGCCTAGCTTCTAGTGACTCCCGGAATTTCCCCGTGGCCTGAAGAACTTCGGTTAATTTCTTCAAAATACGGCCCATTTCAGTTAGTTCACAACTGTTCACCAAATTTTCTTCCTTGATGGATACGTCCCTGATTGCTGGCTTAGAGATGTTACAGGCCGCCTCGATTTCCAGGTCTCTACCCAAAACTTCACGGCTGCTATCAAATTTGGCTAGACGTAACATCTTCTGAGTTTCTGGATCTCTGACACCATCCACGAAATATTGGGAAGCAAGTTCCTCTTGAAATTCCTCTGTCGCTCCCGGGTAGGCCAATTGAATGAGACGTCTAATGTCTGCCTCAAATTCTTGCAGGTTTTCACCAGGCTTCTGATGTCGGAACTTAACTTGTACCTGATACAGTTGTCTTTTATGTTGGTCTCCAAATCGTCTCTCCAGGACAGCTGCAAGTATGTCATATTTCCCTTGTTGGCTGGTGGGAATGGTCTGAAGTAGTTCCAGGGCAGACCCACGAAGCGCTACCACTAGTGATGTAGCCATTTCTTCATTATTCCAACCGTTGGCAACAGCAGCGGCTTCAAATTGCCTTTTGTACATTGTCCAGGATGTTTGACCGTCATAGGGTGGAGGTTTAATATGTTGTCCTGTGGCGAATACCCTCTCGGTGGATCCTTGATTTTTTAGTCTGGAAACTTCTGCTTGTAGATTCTTCATTTCTTTTTGTACGTCTCCTACTTCTTTTTGTACAGTTACAACTTCTTTTTGTATATTGTTTACTTCTTTTTCAAATTTCTCATTTTGCCAGTCCAATATTTTCTGTAATTTTCCTTGCTCACCTACAATTACATCCAGCATCCATTTCTGCAGCTGTTCCTGTTCTGCTTGTCTTCTACCTTCATCCTCTTCCCGTTCCGCTTGCCTTTTATCTTCTTGATCTTGAAAAATTTTCTGAAGCATGTCCTGTTCTATTTGCCTTCTATATTCTTGGTCTTGTAAAATTTTCTGAAGTCGGTCCTGTTCTGCTTGCATTCTACGTTCATCCTGTTCCCGTTCCGCTTGTCTTTTACCTTCTTGATCTTGCGAAATTTTCTGAAGCCGGTCCTGCTTTGCTTGTCTTTTACGTTCATCTTCTTCCCGATCCGCTTGCCTCTCAGCATTTAAATTTTCCATGAAATCGGCCAACATTTTATTAATTTGCTCAATTTCTGCCGTTTGTTGCCTCGTATTGACCATAGAATGTTATAAATTTTTCACAGAATCCACCAATCAAAACGGTCTCTTGTTGACGTACTTGTGCCCTCTTCTCTCCTCGAAGAATACTTCAAAGTCCGGTCCCTTCACAATCCAACTTCTGACACCAAATGTTACGTTTTTCCCGTGGGTTCTTAACAGAATTACAACTTTGCTATTTTCAAATAATACTCTATTCACTACCACTGTATACAATTTAACACTCTAAACTACTCTTAAAACTTTACAACTAATACCTATTCAACACTCAATGGTTAACTGAACTAACTGACTATCCGACTGCCTAACATTCGCCTTAGGTCTGCTTATATATTATCTTAAATCTATCACGAATATTCTGGAAGTATTTCGAGGCCACTCTATATGATCTCGACGAGGCCATCGAGATAATTCCAGCGATCCTGAAACTTCGCGGCCGGCCGGGCGATGACTCATACAGACAGGGAAGAGAGCGGCACGGCGGCGGTTAGTTCTATAGGGTAGCACAAAAACGTTCGGATGGTTGTTAGGCTAGCCGTAACAATATTATCGAAATGTAATAGAAACCTTACTTGAAATAAGTACGCCATTTTTAATAAATTGTAATTTAGGTGCTTATATCGCTTTCCCCTAAGCTTTTAAAATATTCCAAATAAAGTTACAATTTAATGTATTCCTTTTTTATATTATTATTAAATAATTATCTTAGGTACCTATTTTACATGTAAAATTTTATAGACACAGACTTTTAAATAAATAGGTCATATGTAAAATCAGAGTATAACGTAAAATGTAGAGAATTTTTGGCGGGATAAAAACAATAATACTACAGTTTATTTAAATACTATACTTTCCTATATAATGCCGTGCGTATAATTATGTTACGAAAAAAGAAGTTCCATGATTTGATAATATTCTATAAGTATGAGAAATTTTGATTTATGCAATAAGTAGATTTTATAGAATACATATTCCCCTCATTATTGTAACTATTTTTATGGAGTGTCCAAGAAATGTAAGGAAATAAGACATATTTCGGTTTAGAATGAAATAATAAGAGTATCTTTCTATCCTGTTTTTGAAAAAATGTTGTCACGTATCAGCGACGCTGCTGTATATTATAATTTTTACAGATGTGCAAACCTGTATATTTTAACTTTCATTTAAACGCCCACGATTCTTCATATCGTATACCCAGTATCTGATTTCTTAAAATTCACTTGAGATCATAGGCATGCCCAGACTTTTTATTAAGATGGGATATATAAGGGTGTATGTAACTAAAAGAAGAACACATTTAAACATTTTATTTTTTTACACAAAACATATAATATATGCAAAAGATTAACTATCTTTTTGGCAAACGTGATTAATGTATGTATGTATCAGTCCAGCTGCTATATCTATAAGGATTCTTAAATTCATTGGTAATTAAATGACAATGGGAATTTTTTCTTGTTCTAAAATACATATAAAAAAATACCAAACATATTAATTATAAAATGGAAAAATTTGTTATTTTTTTTTAAATTTCAGGATCGGCCAGGGTCAACTCCTTGTGCACGCCTATGCCTGAGGCTTTTTTTTTACCTTTGCGTCTGTAGAAAGTATAATATCCATTTATATAAATAATGACGTCTCTCTTTAAGGTTTTTATTTTAGAGTTTAGAAAAAACGTTAAATACAAAAGTTATTGCATACCTACAATTAAGGTCAAAGGACGGATATTCTAAAATTATTTTCCACTATACAGGGTGTTCCAGACTGATTTAGCCAGACTCTAGCTTCTAAGCCGTTTGAGATATTTAGTTGGAAAAAATTCTGGCCCTCTTTGCTGTTGGTGTAAGAATGAACAATTAATATATAACTCGTCATTTTCTTTCATTTATATTGTTCCAAAGCATTAGTTGTTTAGTCTTCTAAGTATTTATATATTTAATAGGTTATTTGTTTTATTAAACTTAAGAGTGAGATACATTAACAGTACATAAATACGTTTTTATTACGCATGCATCATAATCATCGATTATCGCATGCTGCAGCGTGCTTAAAATGATGTTTATGATGCGCCTATTTTCCTAAAGGTTGCTATAGAAACATTTGATCATGTCAAATGTGACAGATTAATATATTCGTCAATATATCCCTTAAGTTTAATATTTAAAACATTTTTGAGATTATGATGCATTAGTAATAAAAAATAGCGTATGATATACGTGTATAAGAGGCCTTTAAAGCCCTTGCGACTTACAAAACACTCCGCTGCGCGTCGTGTTTTGAAAAATGTCGCGCGTGCTTTAAAGGCCCTCTTATACACTTATATCATAATATACTATTAATTTACTAAGTTGTTAAGCTATAGATATACCACTAAGTTTGCCATGTTGTTCAGCTATTTAATATTAAGTATAGCGAAAAAATTAAACGGTTTTTGAGTTTTCAGCATTATCAGTATTATCATTTCATTTATTAATAAACGATAATTTATTCTCAACATTTTCATTTATTCAACTAACCTTTTCCAAGCGATCTGAAAAATGTATATAGGTATATAGGGCTGATACTTTCAGCTTTGATCAAGTCATTCAGTCATGTATCAAAATAAGCGGAGGTTTATCTTATAATGGCAAACATCTTGAATGCACAATGGTTAGATTTTAATTATAAACGCCTGGTTATTTTGATAGGTGATTAAATGACTTAAAGAAAATTAAAAGTATACTAGCCCTGGGTAGATTATTTTATTACACTCGCAATAGTAAATTCACACCCAAATGGGATGAAAGTTACGCTATAATTATATGTTATTTACACTAAATAGGCACAAATTACAATTGAAAATGGTTTACATAAACTTCTCGTTGTTTCTTTTACACCCTAGATGGTTAGGTTTATAATATGTGAGTCTTAATGTTAACACTGCTTTTAATTAATTTACACACGATAGTGTAAATGTACCTGGCCATAAATTAGAAGAATTAACACTCATTAGCATCACAAAGTAAAGAAACATTTCAAAAATATAATTTTTACAAGATTAGCTGATTGGTTAATATATTCTATTGAGTGTGGTCCTATATGTACCACCATTGAGTGTTAAATTTAACACTCAATTTTTTACTGTGATAGGTATCTAAATAGGTAAGCAATTATATGGAAAAAAACAGTCTCTCGTAATTCTAAAATCGTCAGTATATCAAAAACCATTATGTTTTTATATATGATATGTTATACAAAAAACATATAAAATTTAATACATTTAAACCAAAAGCATGTGTAAAAGCAGCTGAAATAAAACAAATTTTGTTCGGAATATTTTTTGTAATTTCAAAAATAATAGATATATATCCATTTAAAGAGTTGTCTGGATCACCCTGGAATACATATCACAATACTAGAAGAATCTAATCTGCTTTGCAAACAGGCAGCGGTGGCAACACATTTTAAGGAATGATCATTGTTCATTTTTTTTTAAATAAGCATATTTTGTATATTTGCATGAAAACCGGATTTAAAAAAAAATTCACAGTCCTTCACAAAGATGCAACCGGGGGGGACATTGAAAATGCCAAAGCAAAATGCAACGCTTGATAAATTTGAGATCTGAGAAAACTCATAATTGTGTGGAAATATTTAGTTGATAGAAGTTTGACTGAGATCAGGTTAGATTACGTAAGTTAAGTTTACCAAAATATACCAAATAAGTGTATATTACTTCAAGTCTGGTTCTTTTTACAATTTAAAACGTTATAAACGTGGTTGTAAAAAGCGAAGTACCATTTGCATTCGATTCGTGTCACATTCCTCGATCTAACGATATGAAACACGACTAGTCTGTCGTAAGAAACTAAAAGTCACCCTCACCCACCCACATACCACATAAATGCATTTTACGTCAGGTTTCGCTCGTTTTTACTATTTATAACTTTATTGGTGGTTGTAAAAACTGCATTCGATTCGTCTCTCAATCCTCGATCTAACGTGGTTAGTTTAAGTGAAACTTATTTCATTTGAGTCGGTTCCAATACGTTATAATAAATTTTAATATATTTGGTTAGTTTTGGTTAGTCTTCTAAACAATTTTCGGTTAGTTTCTATTAGTCGCAACTTTTTTACTTATTTGAGCCGGTTCCGTTACGTTATAATTAATTTTAATAGATTTGGTTACTTTTGGTTAGTCGTCCAATCAACTTTCAGATAGTTTCCCTTGGTCTTAACATATTTTAGTCATTTGAACCGGTTTCGAAACGCTTTAATTAATTTTAATGGATTTGGTTAGTTTGGGTTAGTCGTTCAATCAACTTTCGGTTAGTTTCACTTAGTCTCAAAGTGTTTTATTTTTAGTTTAGTTTTGGTTACTCGTCTAACCAGCGTTCTGTAAATTTCACTTAGTATCAGCTTATTTTAGATATTTGAACCGGTTACGATACGTTATGGTCAATTTTAATAAATAAGATTATTTTTGGTTAGTCGTCGAATCAACTTTAGGTTAGTTTCCCTTAGTCTTAATTTATTTTAGTCATTTGAGCCGGTTCCGATACGTTATAATCAGTTTTAATAGATTTGGTTAGTTTTGGTTAGTCGTCTAATCAACTTTCGGTTAGTTTCACTTAGTCCTAACTTATTTTAGGTATTTGAGTCGGTTCCGATACGTTATAATCAATTTTAATAGATTTGGTTAGTTCTGGTTAGTCGTCTAATCAACTTTCGGTCAGTTTCTCTTAGTCTCAATTTGTTTTACTTATTTGAGGTGGTTCTGATACGTTATAATCAATTTTAATAGATTTGGTTAGTTCTGGTTAGTCGTCTAATCAACTTTCGGTTAGTTTCCCCTTCCTAGGTCTGTGGTTAGTGTCACTACTGTCACTTAGTCTCAACCTATTTTAGTCATTTGAGTCGGTTCCGATACCTTATAGTCAAGTTTAATAAAATTGGTTAGTTTTGGTTAGTTGTCAAATCAACTTCCGGTTAGTTTTACTTAGTCTCAAGTTATTTTACTTACTTGAGCCGGTTTCGATACGTTTTAATAAGTTTTAATACATTTGGTTAGTTTTGGTTAGTCGTCTAATCAACTTTCGGTTAGTTTCACTTATTCTCAACTTATTTTAGTCATT
>MU181921.1:769041-794864 GCA_016904865.1 Pissodes strobi | reverse complement strand
CTCAATTTATTTTCCTAATTTGAGCGGGTTCCGATACTTTATAATCAGTTATGCATAAATCGTGTCGTGATGTTCACTAAAATTTTCCGTGTCGTGATGCGACCTTGGATACTCATTGTCAAGAATCCAAAGTATTCATCTGAATCGGCTCCGATATGTTATAGTCAAATATAATGTTTCTGGTTAGTTTTCGTTAGTCGCCAAAATTCGGCTCGTTTTGGTTAGTTTTAACTTACTTTAATTTGTGTAACCTATTTCGGTAAATTTTAACCCGTTTTGGTGCTTTTGGTTACTTTTGATTAGTTTTGGTTAGTCATTCAATCAACTTTCCGATATGTTATAACCAATGTTAATGTTTTTGGTTAATTTTGGATTGTCGCTAAAATTCGGTTAATTTGGGTTATTTTTTAACTTACTATAATATTTTTAATCTGTTTCGATACGTTTTAGCCATATTTGGTGCTTTTGGTTACATTGGGTTAGGTTGGGTTAAATAGTCGTCGTGGGTAGTTGTTCAATAAATATTCAGTTTTAGTCATTTTAATCGGCTCCGATACGTTATAATAGAATTAGTGTTTTTGAGTAGTTTTGGTTAGTCGCCAAAATTCGGTTCGTTTTATTTTTTGGTTACTTTCGGTTAGTCGTTGAATCAAATTTCGGTTAGTTTCAGTTAGTTCCAATTTATTTTAGTAATTTGAACCGGATCCGATAGGTTATAACCAATTTTAATTTTTATTGTTAGTTTTGGTTATTCACCAAAGTTTGAGTTAGTTTTAACTTACTTTTATTTTTTAAATTTATTCCGATTCATTTTAACCCTTTTTGTGCTTTTGGTTACTTATAGTTAGTTTGGGTTAGTCGTTCAATCAACTTTCGGTTAGTTTCAGTTAGCCTTAATTTATTTTTGTCATTTGAACCGATTCCGTCCTCAGAAATAGACTAACACGATCTCTCAGGTATATTACGTGATGTGCCAAATGTAGCATGCACTTTTTCGTGATTTGATACCCCATAATAGGAAAACAAAAACATTTCCTATGTGAAAAATTGATGATGAAAATTGTCTTGTTATGTTTTTAGAGTTTCATAGCAAAAATCTAAGCATTAAAAATTTTTGAAATTGCGTATTTTTATACACTACACAGGTAAAGCTTAAAAGCAAATAGAAGATGTAAATAAAGTGGGCAATAATCGGATGGTTTAGATCCTATGGTCCTTTAAAGTGCCTTCTATGCGGCTCCCAAAAGTTCACAGCGAAGCAATATGAGCCTACGTAGGAATGCAATACATTTTAAGGATGACAAAACAGATTATAGAGCTCATATTGCTTCGCTGTGAATTTTTGGAGGACTTTAAAGAGCCGTACCCCCAATCAATCCGATTGACCTCTGCATCAAAAAGGCAGGGGAACCAAAATTTCTAATTTAGATTTTTTAATTAGAAAAATATAAAAACCGTCAGCGTCAGTATCCAAAACATGCAAGATAAATAACAACTTTCTTGAATTAGGCGCACTTTAAAAAGGTACAACTGCATAGATCTAAACAAGTCTAAAATCTAAAAATATCCAATTTCCGTACAAACTTATCGTAACTGAAATACAAATAAAGTTTAGTCCCTTTTATAGCTTAATATTTATTAAATCGCCCTCAGTAACACCCGTGGGTCCCTTAAGTTACCGCATTAAGATTACTTGCCAACAAACACCATAAAATAGCTCAACATTCACCCCTGGTGGTTTCACTCTGTAATAGAATGCATGCCATAACTGCGGGGCGATTAAGGATACAAGGCCATAATAATGTGAGTAAAATGGAAATCAGCTTCTCAAGGGGCGTACAACGATCCAAGAGACCTCAAAACTAGTTTTCAATACCTCAAAACTAGTTTCCAATATGTAAAAAGTATCTTTCGTTAATATTTGTAACAAACGTATATCTCCTTTTTGATTGGCAATAAAGTTTTGAACTGACAATAGTTGCGATATTATTTTTTCACATCAAAAATATTATGTACCAACTGTGGTTCTGAAAGTCTTCAAATTATTGTATATATTCCACAATAAATTTTTAATTTAACACCCTGCAGTTCAGCTCTAAACGTGCTACATCTTGCTATGTCATTTTTGGCTCTTTCGTTATATTTTGGCGCTTATTATCTCCAGTTAATCAATGACCCTTTAGTTAAGGAACACCCTTTAGTAAATTGAAGTACTGATATATTTTTCCCTCTGTCTGCTTTAGAGTTTAATATTTTGGGGACAGTACTATTTATGTTCAAATAAACCATGTATCGCCTATGATATAGGTTTCTAGCACCTGTAACTTTATTGCTTTTTCACCGTTCTAAAACCTAAAGGCAATCAAACAGTATATCGATATCTTAATCAAAACCATATGAGTTCTCAGCTCTGATAATAAGGTGTGGTAAATTTTAGAATTTACACTCTATAAATTTTGAAATAAAATTTTAACGGATTAAAAGTATGTAAAATAGAAAGGACTTCAAAGCAGGCAAAAATGCTAGGAATATTACATACCATACGCTGCATTTCTTATATACATTTTTAGGTCGCATTGCGCTGCTATGCATCTTAAAAGCCAAACGAATGAAGCAGAATTAATTTCTCAAAATTGTAGATATAAGTTGAAAATCCTTTGCAAATTGGTAGTTAAGCTGGAGGATATCTTTGTCTTATATCCACGAGGAAATTTATTCATACACATTTTTTAACGTTTTATCCGTCTAGTCTTTTACCAGACTAACGAGATCGTCATGCGATACTCGAGACAAGATGCTATAGCGATATGAGAGATGGCAATGGATGAGATCACGACATATTGTAATAGCCTCATCTTATTCAACAATGCCAATTGGCGTTAATTGTTGTGACTCTTAATTCAGATATAATGTTTTGGCGGATTAAAATGAGAAAGAGCTTATTTAAATATCATGCTAATTTGTATGCCAGACCAAAACTCTCTAGGGACATATTTGAGGCATTATAAATAATTCGTTGCATGTTATAATTTTCAGATATTGAGATTCTGGAGTGGAATACAATCAGCCTCCAGGGATATCGCCTTTGCTTTTAATTGAATTATTGCGGTGGCGTAGCCCTTATCGCATGGCAGTTATCGCCCGTGCACTGCTACAGACAGGGGAAACACCGGGGAGATTATAATGCTGTTTTATGGCTTTTGTTAACAAGCTATCATGACAGGGCAACCAAAAGGGGATTTCGATAATTTATTTTAAAAGTTTTGAAACGGATTTGTCGCTTAATAAGATATTTGGATAGGCTAGATTTAAAATATATATTTGACATTTATTTTGTGTAGCCATAATATATTCGGAATGAGCTGAGGTTGGGGTTCGGAAAGGTGAGACAGGTCATGGTCTGCTTTAACAAATACTAATTTGGGTTTTCAGTTTTTCATATGCTTTTTAATTGCGCAAACATTTAAATTTCTGAAATGTACTTGCTGAAATATTATTAATCATGGAATTCCTTTAATGTGTAAATCGCAGTACTTTTATCCGCTCTTTTGCTGGATCGCTTGATATTCGACTGCCTGAACTCGCATAAAAACACAATTTATTTCGGTTAAATATCATTTTTGTCTGGGCAAACGGATTAAATCAGCTAAAATTTGTGAAAATATAAGCAGCCGCCTTTGTTTACTAATTTGAAACACGGCGTAACATATCATTACTTTTTTTTTCAATATCAGTAATCGAATGTAAAGTTTTCTAAGTTCTCTTCGTTAAAGAAAACTATATTTGCCTACTTTGTATAAAAGTATGCTTATTTTTGCTTGCTTTTTCAAGAGGCGGGATTGAAAAAGTATAGAATGAGTCTTACAGTTCAGAATATACTTTTTGTCCGAAGCGACCTTTTATGTTACCGCGAGGAAGCACTCGAATCAAACAACCGTGACTCATGTGGCTCAAGTTCTCTGCCAAGGGATTAACCAAGTTTATATGCTGTCTCTATCGCTCTCCGAGTGATAGAGCCTACCAAAGCTGTTTTACAACACCAGCTACCACCATTGACTCAATACACCACTAAATTGGACCACTCCAATTCAGAAATAATCGTTCTGGGTGATTTCAATGTTCACAAGACTAACTGTCTCAAACACCGCAACAAGACCGACAACGAAGGAAGAGAAGCTGAAGCATTTGCCATCAGCTGCGGGCTTACTCAACTTGTAGACGAACCAACTCGAATCTTAGAGAGGGGCAAATTCGCCGCTCTCTTGGATCTCTTTCTAATCACCAATCCTGACCAGTACACAGTTGGTCCGCCATTAGGTACTTCCGACCACAAACTTATTACAACGGTTTGTGAATTACCACTTCTACAGAAGGATTCACCACTCTCTCGCAAAATCTGGCATTACAATTCTTCAAACTGGGATGATCTAAGGGAGTTCTACCTAGATTTTCCTTGGCTCGACGTCTGCTTTGGCACTGATGACCCGTCAGGCTGCTGCGAGGAAATTACGCAAGTAATCCTCAGAAATGGAAGTATACATCCCAAATTCCATCATGTTTCCTTCAAAAGAAAAGCCCTGGTTCGACAGAAGATGCAAAAGAGCTGTAGGTAGAACACAGCGAGCTAACAAGTACTGGCAGCAAAATCAGACCGCTGAAAGTCGCAAATATTTTGCCGAAGCGAGAAACGAATGCAAACGTGTGATTGACGAATCTAAGGACAAATACAATTAAAGTATCAGGAATAAACGTTTACAATACCCGAGTGTCTCCAGGAATTTCTGGTCGGTAGCAAAGTAATAACTTTACAAAACGTCTCTCCCACCTTTGACACACGAACGTGGCTTCACGGCGACTGCAGTCAAGGAAAAGCAAACATATCACCAAAATTTTTTCATCGCGCTCTGCTTGAGACGTCCTCCAAAGCAAGGCTCTCCCCACCATATGGAACATCAAAACTACCATGGCTGAAGTCAAGTTTCATCACCGTGATATTCATAAAATCCTTAAAGAACTAGATACGCAAAAGGCCTCAGAGACGGACGGAATACCTGCCATCGTATTGAAGAACTGCGCCAATGAACTAACACCCGTTTTTCCCAAGCTTTTTCTCTGTCTTACAGAAAAGAGATTTACTCATCTTCTTGGAAAGTCGCTAGAGTGCAACCTGCTCCAAAAAAAAAACCAAGAAAACCACGCCCTCAAACTATCGCCCAGTTGCCTTGCTTTCAATAATCTCCAAATCCATGGAACGTGTATCAATCAGCACCTACTTAAGTACCTCGAGAACAATAGAATAATCAGCGATAATCAATACGTATTTCGCAAAGAGAGATCGACAGGAGATATATTGGCCTATGTCATTCATATTATATGGAGTAGGGCAATTAAGAACTACGGAGGGTCTCGGGTGATTGCGTTGGATATTTCGAAGGCATTCGATAGAGTTTGGCATGACGGACTGCTCAACAAACTACCGTTCTTCGTACTGCCAGCCTCGCTCCGAAGCTGACTTGCCAGTTTTCTTAAGAACCGATCTCTGCACGTTGCAGTTGATGGACAAATCTCAGACACATTCACCATTAACACGGGTGTGCCTCAGGCTGTAATACTTTCACCAACCCTGTTCCTCATGTATATTAATGACCGCTGACTGAAACGAATAGTCCTGTTTACAGTTTTGTAGATGAAAGTACCCTTATCGCCCACTTTAGATCAGAAAAACCTTTACCAGCGACTGAGACTTATCACCGCAGACAGGAGCAGAATACAGCAATTAATCAAGATCTGGAGAAAGTTCAAACTTGGGGCGACGGAAATTCGGTCCAGTTCAATGCAGCAAAGACCCAGGCAGCCACGTTTACCAAGATGGCCAATGCGGCAGGCCCTGACATCATTATGGCAGGATCGACTATTCCTTCATCCTCGTCAATCGGACTGCTAAATGTCTCGGTCAACGGCAATATGTCCTGGCATGACCACGTTACTAACATTGCAAAATGAGCTTCCCAGAAACTTGGTGCGCTATTTCGCAACAAAAAACTGTATACACCGCAGCAGTTGCTCTTGGTCTACATAGCGCAAATTAGACCACGTGCTTAGAATATTGCTCACACATCTGGGGTGCCGCACCAAAGCACACCCTAAAGCTGCTGAATTCCATTCAGAAGAGAGTTGTGCGTCTCGTCGGCGACCCGGAGTTGACACGGAATCTGGATAGTCTGGGACACCGCAAACATATGGCCGAGATGTCCCTGTTTTACAGATACTTTCACGGTACAGTTAGAACATCGCTTTACAATATCTCCTCTGTCTGACGCATTGCATCACTGTGGAACTCACTCCCAGGACATCTGGGTCCCCTCTGATTACAGCCTACCACTATTCAAGAACCATGTCAATCAACATCTTCACACACACACCGTTCGTCGAGCGCTATAGGATCTCCCTTTACTGTGAGCCGCATAAGCTTTAAAATATGATCAAATTTGGTCAACGATGTTAAGTTAAGCGATTTTCTTCGCCGCGGCATTATGTGATGAGCACAATACATACCATGCATTTCGCTAATATTAATACACTTTTAAGATTGGTGTCTTAGAAATCTATAATCAAATTAACATTAGCCGTTTCCTAGATACCAAGCGATGTTTATAGAGTGCTTGTTGGAAAAACGTTTTAAAAAAAACTTGAGTATAATAATAATAGGGAAACTTTTAATGAGATATTTTTCTCTACATATGTTTCGGCTAGATGAGGTTTTTATTAAGAGTAGTTGTATTCAAAAATCTAAAATTGTTATACCCTACTAAACGGCCTGACGGTATTTTGTTTTTATTGCTCTGTCAATTATGCAGGTGTTTAAAGAGCAGGTTAGATGCTCGTTCGTATTTAAAACGTCTGTTTTTTGTGACTTTTGGATGTCTAGGTACTCCAAAAGGTTCAGCCTTTTTCTGTTTGTTTCCGTGTGTAAAAGATTGACATTATTCGTATCTATAAAATGGTTATTTCCGATTCAACGTTTTGCCATGCCAGAGTTTTTAATATTATGTAAAATCGATTTTTTGTGTTCTATAATCGTAATATCTAAGTTTCGACCAGTTTGTCCTTCGTATACAGCTTCACAGTTCGCACAATTTATTTTGTAAACACCAGATTTAGAATGTTTGTCAATTTTATCTTTATTGATTATTAGTCTTCTCCCTAGATTATTATTATTAACCTGAATTGGTTAACAGCCAAATTTATTTATTTTTTTTTGAAACTTTATCTGTAATTTTCGGAATATAATTGATCAATCCTTTTCTAATTCTAATGTGGGTTATAAAATTGTTTCGTTAAAATTTTCTTTATTAATTGGTAAATCAAAGCGATCTTATAACCGATATTAGTTGCAATCTGTTTGATAATGGATATTTCTTTTTTGAGACTCGCCGAGTCTAGAGGAAAGCTGAAAAGTCTATGGATGAAACTATGAAAAGCGGAAAGTTTTACTAACCAAGATTGGTTAGAGGCTTTATGAATTTTTGCATCTGTTGTTGTTGGGTTCCAATATGTATCAAATTTAAGCGAATCTCTTGTCTTTGTAATCTTTATGTCCAAAAAGTTTAAAACGTTGCCAGATTCTTTTTCCATGGTAGTAGTAAGGGGAGGGGGAAGCCCGGTAAGTAGGCCTATATGTCCCTTTTCACCATCCCCGATCCGCCCTCCCCTACCCGGCTACTTCCAACACCCGGCTCGCACTGAAACGGCCCGTCACCTTGATAAAGGTGAGGACGTCCTCCCAGTCCAGATCCTTTAGATCTTCCCGAGCAAGTGTAGGTGCTCCCAGTATCTTCCTCCTTAGGCGACTCCACCTATCACAAATTCCTATCTAGTGGTATGAGGACTCCTCCCCTGTCTCGCAGTTCGGGCAGAGTGGACTGTCACTCACGCCGATAAGGTGCAGATGTCTGTTTAGGCTTCCATGCCCAGTCAGACTACCTACCAAGTTCCTGATGTCCTCTCGGCTCTTTTTTAGCAGTCGCTTTGCTCTGGATCCGTCAAGATTTAGAATCATTTCCTTGGCTTCACTGCATCCTTCTTTTCCTCTCCAATTGTGCTTTGTTTTGTTCCAGGCCCAGTTATTTAGTTCCTGAGAGATTTGCCTTTTACTTAAGCCCAGACCAGTCGACGAGGCGGCTCATTGAGTCTTGTCTTGTCTTGTCTGCCAATTCATCGGCCCGTTCGTTGCCCTCGATCCCACTGTGCCCTGGAACCCATCTGAGTCTTACTTCCTTACGCACAGCCAATCTATCTAGGGCGTCTCTATATTCCTGAACTAGCTTACAGCTTGTTACACCTTGTAACAGTTCGATTTTGCCAATTTTAAAATTTCATTTATATGCCTCATTTAGGGAAAAAACTATGCTGTATTTTGCACTCATCGGTTTATTAATTCTGAATTTAATAATTCGCTTGAAATTGCCTCTTTTCTCAATGTAAAATTACCTATGTTTTAAGCATAGATCAGCTATATATTCGTATTAGCTTTTAGAATCCATTGTGATGATCTATTTTAGTTGATAAGCGATGTATGTACCTTATTATTAAGTTAACTTGGCTTGATTTGCATTATATTATCGTAAACAGCCAGCGAATCGATTTATATTTTTAAAGAATTCAGTTAGCCTGCAAATACGTTGCATTTGACTTATTGAACAATAATTTAATTTCAGTTTGAATATTCTATTACCTTTTGAGAACCCTAGGTTGATGTTCCGGAGATCGTTTTTGGACCTCTGCTTTAAATATATTTCTCGTTCGGTACAGCTGACCTGTTTTTTGTAAGGTTTTTGCCAAATAATAGGAATGGGCTACGTATCGCGCGTTTTTCATTCTCGATTTAGATTTTTGAAGGTTTATTATTTCTGTTAGAGCATTTCCTAGCCTTTCTGGAAGAATGTAATTTTAGCTCACTATTCGTGGCTTCCGCCGTCATTTGTCATGATAATAAGCGAGAATTAAGGCGTCTATTTTCTTAGAATTATTTCTTGTATCGAATCACTCTTCAACTTTTCAGCCCATTACTACTTGTATCGCCGTATTTAATTTAAGGCAAATTGAGTCCATTAAATTTTTAGATTGTGTTTTCTTGATAGATTAAGTTGGTTGATTATAGTGCCATAATTATTCTAATTTTTTTTGATAGTTCAAAATTAGGAACCGGTTAATTTTATGAGCGAATCTAGCCACTCGGTACAACACCTGCCGAGCTTTTTCCGTTTAGCTGGCTAGAACGGGTGGCGCTCAAACGACCCCACGACAGGGGCCGGGCTTTGTAACGCGACTCTCCGGGGCTAGGTTCATTTTTTTTTAATTAATTGGGAAAAAAATCATTGGGGTTCAATTATAAAAAAAACGTGTTGCAACCTTCTGTTACCTCCGCCTTGGTTGCTACTTTCAAAGTAGCAAACACCTCCGCCTGGAAAACAGTGGCATACCTCCCCACCGAAGTGCTTTGTTCTGATTTAGTGTTGTCTAGGTATACACCGGCTCCAGATAACTGTGTATTAGCGATCCATGAGCCGTCAGTGTACCATGCGTGTACGCCGCTCAGCGTACGTACCTGGCCTGACAGCCTATCTTCCCTTGACGGAAATTCCACTTGGAAATTTCTTCTCAGTCTTAATTTGCCATCTGGAATATTGCCTTTGGTCGCAATGATGGGTAGATCCCTGCTCATTTTGGCGGCAATACTCGTATGGCCTTTCCCTGTGTAGTCCGTTCGCCATAGGCCGCTGTCGATCATCCTTTTGTGAGCCACCATTGCCTCTCTCTCAATCCAGATTGGGAGGTCCGTCAGCCCCAGGATGATGTTCAGTGCTGCTCCGGGAGTTGTTCTCAATGATCCGGTAATACCCAAACAAGCCAGCCTTTGCAGTCTGGCCAGTTTCTGGGCATTAGTGGTTCTGGCCACCGCTGGCCACCAGAACACGGATCCATAGGAAATCCTCGGTCTTATCACAGCAGTGTACAGCCACTGGAGGATGTAAGGTTTTAAACCCCACTTCCTACCTACCGTTCTCCTTAGTTGCCACAAAATCGCCATTTCCACAGTAAATTGAATTTTATTGTTTAGGGAATTTAAAAATGTTAAAAAGTTATCTGTTGGCTCCTGTAAAGATGCAACATATGTCATCCACATATATACCCCATAAAATATATTTCTGATTAATGAATTGTTGGTGTTGAACAAATGCTGCTCAAAATTAGCCATAAAAATCTCGGCAAATAAAGATGAAATTGGAAATCACATCGGTAAACCATTATACCAAATTATACATTTGAGATCGCTTTTTTCTTTTACTAAAGTATCAGAGTTATCTGTTAGTCCATTAATAATACGTGAAAGTTCGTTTACCGGTATGGAGCTAAACAAACTCTTCACATATATTTCATTATTTGTAATTTTTAAGTTTTTTACTTTATCAATGGAATCAAAGGAGCTTTTAAGTGCATACTTAATCGAATTTAAGGAACAAACAAACAAACTTAAATATTAGGATTAAAGAACACAAAAAATCGATTTTAAATAATATTAGAAACTCTGGCATAGCAAAACATTCTATAGAAAATAACCATTTTATAGATACGAGTAATGTTAAACTTTTACACATGGATATAAAAAGCGAAAGGCTGAACCTTTTGGAGTACCTAGAAATCCAAAAGTCACAAAAAACAGACGTTTTAAATACGAACGACCAACTGACCTGCTCTTTAAACACCTGCATAATTGACAGAGCAATAAAAACAAAACACCGTCAGGCGGTTTAATAGAGTATAACAATTTTAGATTTTAGTATACAACTAGTCTTGATAACGGCCTCATCAAGCCGAAACATATGTAGAGAAAAATATCTCATTAAATTATTTTAAAACATCTAAAAGCAGTGTACTAATTATTCCTAGTATTATTATTCGACGATGTTTCACTAGGATCCTACCGCCGAAACTATGAATTAACCTTGAGTATATTTGATGTGACATTTTTAAAAACCTGTATAGATATATGTTCTTTATGCATCACATCTGTCTAACATATATTTTTTATAATATGGTTTAAAACTTTATAACTACTATGATGGTAACGAAACAAAGAAGAAAATCAGAAATTTAAATGTGAATTTCAACCGTATATAGGGGGACTAAAAAACTGCATCCAGGTATTATTTTTAATTAAATAGCGAAGACATCTTCGGTAGGTTGTAAACCGGCTTGCAAATATGTTATCATATTTTCATAAATCTTCGCAACTATAAAAGGTCACATAAATTTAATGTTGATTCAAAAAGCAAGGATATAGTAGACCTTATACTGGACACTGTGTACAGCCGATAACATCACTGTATAAGGATTTCATGCCCTAATAATTCAATTAGGAGCAAGGGTCTTCTCCCGCTGGGCCTATTTAACATCAGATAACAGGTCGTAGCTACTCCAATTAGAATTCCAATTGTGCGGGATTTTACATTTTGAAATATAAGGCTTGGTTTGAATTTAGTGGTATGTGAGTGCGATTTAATGTTTTACTCTAGTCTGAAGATAAGGGCGCTCGTCGCATCTCTCTTATATTTTATTCTCCGACATAACTTATGATTAACGAGTTAAAAGCAGATATTGGCTGGACAAATAAATATATGGCTTAAAATCAGTAGGCAACTGGCACTCTGAAACTCTCTCTGTGTTATTTACGGGGCTTCTTCTATATACATATAGTTTAAAATTGCAGGAGCGAAAATTCTTATAGTCTTTTCCGATAAATTATGCTTCTGAGCTCGGAAATTTAGAAGATGTTACTCCTTGCACTGTCATTTTAGGACGCTGCTTCCGTTTATTTCTCTAAATTATTCTTTATTAGCTACTGTGAACTGCGCCAAGCTATGGATATTGCATGAAAATCTCTGATTCTTGTTTGTGTTAATAATTTGAAGCACTGCTGCGAATAAAAGTACTATCTCCCTCAGAAAACATTCCCTTGGTGGAACTAAGAAAGTTACCAAGGATTCGTCGTCTAATAATTCAACTTAAACTTGGGGTGTAATATTGCATAAGAGATATAAATAATACTCGGCTTGATGACCACTGCAGACAAATATATGAATCATACATTAGTATTAGTACATTAACATGCAGATTATGTACTTTTTTATTTATTAGTTAAATGATTTGAAGTCCTATAGATTTCACTAACTCGTTCAGTTTGTGTATAGTGCGCCAAGCGAGTGTACCTTAACGACGACGGGAGGGACACGGGGGGGGGGTCAAGCACGTAAAAAATCTTGCATTCTTATAGGCATACGAGAGTAGATGCGTAGCGCCGGTTTTGGCTCAAAAAAATTATCACTAGGGATTCCTAGTCCCCCTACCTAATTTCATACCTCTAGCACGGCAAATATAACAACCAGCAATATTACTCGACCTGTCAGGCGAAAAATTAAATTTGACCTTGCTAATGTCAGTTGGGTAGGAAAAGTCCGGGCTGGATTTGAAATATATAAGTATGATTTTCCTTTAACAGAGCCGTAATATAATATTTCAAATATCAATGGGTTATGAAATATATGTATACCTTGTTGTATGAGCAGGAAATCTAAAGAAATTCTTCTTGGAAGAATATCGCTGGTTTGTACAAGTTCTTATTGCTTAAACACCATCGCTTTTTGCATTACACAATGTCATAATCAACGTTCGTCTCTCACAATGTCAAATATCTGACAAATACACGCCTATGGTTTCGATTTAACTCCAATAGCAATAAAATAAACCAGACGTAAAAACACGACGCCGCTGCCGGCAGTTTAACGGATTTCCTACCAAGGAATATCTTGCGCGCGGACTTGCGCAGATGCGAAAAAAGAAGATGTGATATTGCTGGTTGTTATATGTGCCGTGCCTCTAGTCCTCCCACCTAACCTCACATTACCTATTTTCAGACCTGTATCCCCCACCCCCTACCAATTTAGCTCCGCCCACTTCTTCACGTCTTAACTCCGCCCACTTCCCACTCTTATCCCCACCTACTTTCGAATGAATAAAAGCGGATCTCAACGATTAGTATTAAGCTATCTCCGGTCAGAGTAACTATTAAAGATGTTTCAGTGTAGTGATTGTAATAAGTTCTTTACCCTAAAAACAAATATGTATAGACATAAAACAAAATCATGCCTTTTTCGTCCATCCTGTTCTGATGTGCAGTTACATGTTTATAAAGAAGCAAAAAAGAGTAAAGCAGGTGTTCAGCTAAATGATCAACCAGCAAAGAAACCTAAACTAGATGATAATTTAGTGCATCCTCCAATACCCAAACTTATCCTTTCGCGATATAAAGACTATGACACATGGCACATCAAAAAGAAACTTAGTGCTCCTTTAAGATCAAACATTCATAAAAGTGAAGTAATGAAGGAAAACAGTGAAAATGTAACAGTTAAAACATCCGCCTTTAAAAATAGGATTATATCATACATGTTGCTTACATGGGAAAAGTTTGTAGACATTGATGAATTTTTTACTGAAATTAAGCAAAAGTTCATTCACCTAATATCTGAACAAGTAATAAAATATGGATCTGTTAAGATTAATGTGGAATTATTTGGACAATTCCTATTATCAGCCAAGCAGCCACGTTTACCAAGAGGGCCATGATATCATTATGGCAGGATCGACCATCCCTTCCTCTTCATTCAATGGGACTACTGGGTGTCTCGGCCAACAGCAATATGTCCTGGCATGACCACGTTGCTAACATCGCAAAATCAGCCTCCCAGAAGCTTGGTACCCCATTTCGCAACAAAAATTGTATACTCCGCAGCAGTTGCGCGTGCTCTACAAAGCGCAAATAAGACTGTGCCTAGAATATTGCTCACACATCTGGGGTGCCGCACCAGAGCACACCCTAAAGCTACTGGATTCCATTCAGAAGAAGGAGAGTGCGTCTTGTCGGCGACTCGGAGTTGCCCGGAATCTGGACAGTCTGAAACACCGCAAACATGTGGCCGAGAAGTCCCTGTTTTTTACGGCAGATATTCCCAGGATTTTGCCCACCTTATCCGGCTCCTGACAATGCCTTTCAGACAGTCACGATAGATGGCAAGGGCGCACCGGATCGTCGTACAAATGGAAACACCTAGAACATCGCTTTACAAGAACTCCTTTGTCTGATGCACTGCATCACTGTGGAACTCACTCCCAGGACGCATATTCGGATGTAACAGGCAAGATGCCCATGCGGCTATTCCGAACGTTTCTTCATATGTAACGTGCACGATAGGATTTGGTCGGATGTCGTGACTGTTACATAAATTCAACAATTAAATCTTCAATTATTTAAACATAACCAGAAACTGACCAAGTGCTAACCAAAACTAACCCAAAATTATTATATTATTATTTTTTTATTTTGGGTTAGCACTTGGTTAGTTTCGGTTTATTAAGTTCTCGTAACGAGCGAAGAGAGCGGGGGGCTATGCATGAAGTGTTTAAATAATTAAAGACTTATTTGTTGATTCTATGTAAAGTCACGACATCCCACTAAATGCTACCGTGCGCGTCACATATGAAGAAATGTTCGGCATTACCGAATGGACATCTTGCCTGTTACATCCGAATATCCAGGACATTTGTTTCCCCCAAACTAACTATTCGAGCACCATAGGATCTCCCTTTAGTGTGGGTGCTACTGCCATAAAAAATAATTCACCTAATTAAAAAAAAGAGTGGAGACACTTATAGCACAACTTATTCCAGCTAGTCCTCTCTATCGAAATCGGAAAGTTGGAGTGTCGGGTACTGCGCCTGCCTAGGAGTGCCCTGAGCGGTTCAGTTCCACAGTTAAATTTAAAATGAATTTTCGGCGGCAAATTCATCCGGAGCCTCGGCTACCGCCCTAAAAAGTCCGGATATATTGGATTTCTATTCAATTTTGCTTTTTAAAATTGTTTGTAAATGGATTTTAGACGATAAAAAGCATATTTTAAATTAAACGAACTGTCAAAAATATTATTCAGATGTCCAGATGTTTAAAACAATATTGAGTCATTGCCCTCTTCTAAAATTTGCAAAACTTAGTTATTGACTTTCCCAAATCAAAGGATGCCGCCGCAAGATAACTAACTGGTAGTGAATAAGCTGTGCTTAGCGCATCATTTTTTTAATGAATTTTGCCAACGAAACTACAGTATAAACGTCTGGCAACAGTGTGCCTTCTTAAAAATCTCTGATTCGGCTATTACAGTAAAAAGGAGAATGGATATTTACCAGCAAAAATTAATTTTGTTTAATGGGGCTATGAGTCGCTTTAAATTAGGACCGTAACAAAACGGAGGCCTCTCGTTCGATGCAAATGTCTCCTAGTTAATATTTTCACCGGACAATTGATTTTCAGATGTGTTTTGTCTATATTTCGAGTGCTTTTGTGAAGTGCTGACAATTTGTGGGCATTGAGGGCCTTTTTTTGGCTCAAATGTAGCGGATCCTCCGATTTTTTTAGCTTAAACTACTCTATAGGACACCCCCTTTCTAGTGAAAAAAAGAGAATTTGCAAAATGGAAAAAAACCTATATATTACCAGACCCTACAAACCAAATAACATAAAAAACCACACAGTTCGGCAATATCCATGCCAATGGCTAAAGCAAGTCGCTGCTGAAATTTTAAAAAGTTAGGGTTTTGTCTATATCCCGGCCACCAATTAGGAAACTGCCTCCCCGCTAAAAATCAAGTAAACGTCGCACTGTTGCCAGTTGTCGTGTATCTTAAATAGCTTAAAGGCAAATGAAATCTAAATAGTATACTTATTCCGGATTTCCCTGTGTAGAAAAAATAGTAAATAATAGAAGACAGTAGTATTAATGAAAATAACAAAATTAAGTATCCAAGCAGGAAATTGAAATATGTAAATTCACTGTAGGAAATTAGTGGCATACCGGTGATATTGACCCGGTATTTGCATGCTGCATATACTCACCAATAAAAATGGAATTATATTATCCTCCAACCTTAATTAAATCTTTTCATGGACCGGAATTTTAAAAATAAATATTTAATTTACGGCAGGGTCTGACAATACATGATGTTAAATATTTGTTCCGATTGCAAGGCCTAAACAAACAGGGATATAATAAAATTTTAATGAAATTGAATGTCCTTTTAAAATGTTTCCTTTTTTTGGCATAGGAAACCGTCAATGTTATTAAATTGGGTTGTTTGACGAAAACTCCATTTAAAATTTAAAGGATGGGTATTTCTTTATATTCCTGCAGAGAAATGACTGTTTTTACTGACTGAAATAATGTTTTTAGACGAAATGATATAATATTTTAAAATAAATGTTTGTTTATCGCTTCTGAAGAAATCTCATGGTTCAGTTTGAGTACCTGAAAACAAACTATTAAATGTGAAATGAAAGTAAAAAATTAAATTAGGACTGAATCCACATTTATTACATTAGTACACCATTGGCATTTTAGTGCAATTTAAACTTGCAAAAATAGAATAAAGTAATGGTCTTTGGCTTTTTATTTCAAAATTTTGGGCATTGTCGACTTTGCGTTAATAATTAAGGCAATGTTAACATCAATACATTGCTTTTTAAATAAATTTTAATCCACTAATTTTTAGTAACACGCTTTATTTCTCCAATATTATTACAGCCACTAATATTTTCACCGTACACTTTAAACCTTCGCCAGTATATTTATCATAATTACATAACGCCATGACTCGACTTTACTGCTGCGCCATTCGCCTTCCAAGGTTGTCACGTCCTCGCCTATTTGAACGTCGCAGGTCGCCTTTACAAAACTTGCTTGTTATATTAATTAATTTAACTCGCCGGTAAATCAAACAGATCTTAATGATCTGTGCATTCGCCATAACACCAAATCGCCTACCCTAAGGGTTTCGCCTGCTGTTGCAACCTTACGCCTTTTATCGAATATCATTTTTTATATTACGCCCTTCTCAGATTTCATTCGCCTTTTGTTGTCTCAAAAGAAGTTTGGACCTAAAATTCGCCAAACGCCTCTCTCATAGTTCGACCATTCATGGATATCGCACAACTGATCAATTTTGCTCAACCACCTGACTGGTGTTCAGTCCTGGCTGTCAGGATTGAAAGGGTCAATAATATCGCCGCCTGCTCTTGCCCTTGACCCCACACAGCCGAACTGCAAGCGGAGTCCGCCCTTTCACTATAAGATTGCTGAAGCTACTAAAAAATGTAGGAATAAGAGTGTTATCATTGGCAGAGAATATCAAAATCTTGCATAGATTTTCTGCCCGTATTATCGAGCTTCAATAATATAAAGTATCTCAAAAATTATTTAATGAAATTATATTTTATTGGCGATTAGATAACATATTGTTCGATTTTTCCGCAATAGCCGTACACATTTTAAAATAGAACTGAACTGTAAATATCTCGAAAAAGGGTTTTCATATTTTTCTCGCCATAGTCATGTTATATAAATTACATTGTCAGGACAATCATACCAACGTCATAGCCAACGTCTTATCACGTCATTCCTATTATGGTGTTTGACCCATTTGGCGTCTGAAATTATAAAATACAGTTTAATGTGAAAGTGGGGAAAATGTCAATGTTGATAAAGATTAAAGAAGCTCTCAAGATTATTGCTTGTAATAGGCATCGGAATAATCTGTCTCTTGGACTCATGGGGCAGTTCTCATTGGTTGCTTGGCCTGTGTAGTGACAAAAGTGCAATCTTTATTTTGCTACTCCTATATAGTAATTATATTATTAAACATTTACTACCTGTACTTGAAACATACTCGTTATGATACAAATGTTTCATTAAGCTACGGGTTTATTACCAACCAAGAGGTTTAAAATTTATTAATTTTGATAGTTTATTGATGCTCTTTATTATATATATTTAATAAGTTTGAAAACTAAAGTGCCTATTTTCCACTATTATCATTAAATGCTCATTGCGAAATACTACTATATGAAAATGTCATGCAATAGATGCGGTGTGGTACTTGGAGGTAACAATGTGGTGATAACATGAACTAACACAAGACATTCCAGGAGAGTTGTAAATGGTGGGCCGAGGGGGCCCCAGGGAATACAATGTCGCCAGAGAGACCAGGTGCAGATTAAGGAGTATTGAGATGTATTGTTCCAATATCAAATTGCACAAGGATTAAGCGCAGTTCACACGTGACATCTTGTCCGTTTTGCTTTTGCCAATAAGATGGTGCAAATGAAACATTCCAAATTCAACGTGTCTGCATTATAATGACTTGTCGTTAATACTACCATTATTCATAGATAAGCCTGCTTACCATCAATGTGGTGATGTTACTGTAGAATATAGTCGCAGTGTATTTATTCATGAAAGAAGATAAATTAAACGTCTAAGCATTACTTGACATTCTATATTGTCTAGAACATAATATTAAGAATACATGTATATTTTCATGTATTGTTAGTTAATGATGAATAGTAGGGTGAGCTCAATGACTGGCCATGGTATTAAATAATAGATATCGAAATAACACATCAAAGATTTATATAAAAATTCTAGACTACATCGGGGATGCTCAGCTGGTACAGGTATAGCCTCAAATTGAAGACCAAATTGTGGTTATTTGCAAACAATTCATTAATTAAGTAGCTAAGTTGGAATGAGTCAAAAAAATTAATTATCTAACACAGCTGAGAGGCGAGAAACTGGACAGGGCCTAGAACTAAACAAGCAAAAACTATGTTCGTACAAATGAGTACGGCCTTGTGTCCACTCTCAACGAAACTGCTTGAAGAAATACAAAGAAGATATTGTGAACTACTAAAATGCATAAACTACTAAGTAAATTTCACTGCGTACTAAGTTTGAACTTGAACTGGGAAAATAATACGTAAGCACTCAAGACAAATTATATACAAAGTGAGCGGCCAGCGCAAGTGATTATAAACCTAAAACGTGCGACGATCAGCAATTTTTATTAAACAAATACTCAAGCGAAGTATCAGTTCGGCACACTTTGTCTCTGACACAAACCAGTTCCTTGGAAGCACACATGTACGTAAGGTTCTAACCTACAACCATATTTCCTACCTAAACCCGAGTTTTGCAGCACATTATGTGTGTGAACTCGGTCTCCCCGAAAAGATATGCGCATCTTATTAATCGAGTACAGTGTAAATTTAACAAGTCTTTGACCAATAGGTTTTTTTATTGTATTTTTAACTCAAGTGCCTTCTTTCTAAACTAACGTAGATCGATCCCGAATCTTAACTACACAACCTGCACGTTATCCAAGGTATCGTATACTACGTCATAATAACAACATTAGTTAACATCAGGGAATTTTTATACTTCGAACATATTACACCTGCCAACAGGTTGTGTGAAATAATTGCACAAATTGTAGAGCTGCAGTAAATAATGTAATAACAGCCAACATGACTGCTAAACTTTAACTGATATCGTGAGAAAAGTACGTGCGTAACCCACTATACGTAATGTATATTGTGCGTATAGCTTCCTACTCCAAGGATCATTTTTATGACTTTTTCCATACCAGTCTGTTTGGAAACACGAAAACAAGTAAATCGGGTTCAGATCAAATTCACGTAGTGCGCATATATTAAACGAATTTTGAATAAGAATTTAATAATTGAGAATGGAGAATATAGAGCTTCGGTTGAAAAAGGCAGTGATACTAAAAATTCTCCGTCCGAATATAATCGGACTATTCCAACTCAGAATATGTGCATTATTCAGAAGGTATAGAAAGCCGAGTAGAGCCTGATATAGAAGATTTGCCGCTTGATCGAAAGGCATACTTTGGATGTACTAAATTTTAGTGGTCAAAGCCAATACATACGTAATATAATAACACTAGCTCACTATTACGGTGCCATATTCCCGGGGTGCAAAAGCATTAGGTAATTCTTGCTAGAGTTCGTGAGAATGGCGTAGGTTATGGTATAAGAAGGGGTGATTCGATATATTGTCTAGTCAATAAAAAAACTGAGCTGCGTAATACTGATGAATTTGAGATGAGAGCACTTCTAGGCTCTTTTTACTACACCGCTATTTTTAAGTTAAATTATGAAGATTTGTCACTGTTTGGAAGTGAGGGAACCGGTATCAATAGGGAAAGTTTAAAATTACCGTTAGATCCCTTAGTTTGCCTCAGATTTCTCATAAAACAATACGAGTCGATAAGAAGAATTTGTCAAAGTTACTGATTATATTGAACGAGTAGGTGTTTTTTTGTTAATATTAAAATAGTTGTTAAAAATGTCAGCCCTCCGGCATTGGTCACATGGGATTCTTTTTAAGTGCTTTAGATTATGCAAGGGTTTCCCGTGCTCAAAACCATACAGTGATTGGGATAAAAGAAATCAGGGTTACGAAATTTTAATTGAAACATTTTCATAGATAAGGAAAATGATAAAAAAAATAAATTTGCTAAGAATTGTTATATTGCAGCCAGCCTCTCATGCACAGAGCGCTTTTACTTGTACATTATTTTACATTATATGGACTAACTTAATCTAGCATACATATGCTGAATAATTTTGTCCAATTTAGGATCACTGCACAGTTCGTTACGTAATTGCAGCTTTTTGGTAGCCATATTTCGAACAAAGTTGAGTATTGCCTGACCAGTTAGATAGTTTAATGTGCCTTAATTCTTATAATATTCGGATACATGTTTGTCGTTCTATTAAAACGTGGTTCCCACGTCGGTCTGTTTTTGTTAATTGTTTAATTATGTGAATCTTTCAAAAAATGTAACGTGTAAGTTAAATTTTGATGTGACCATTATCGTCTGAGGTAGTTTTGTGCCTCTTCGTGAATATGTCTTTTTGTTCTACTGACAAGTAACACTGATGATGGCTCCGGCTGAAAGCGCTCTGGTACGCTAGTTTAGATGTCCATTTGGATTAAATTTTATGCATGTAATACAAAAAGTGTTTCATTTAGTACATTTGGTGCATGCACATAGCCTTCACTCTTCATTTATCCTAAAATTAAAGCACGACTATGATTTAGTCACTAAACAATTGAGTTTAATGTTCTGGTTTTTCGTTTTGCAAATTTACCGGTTTGCTTAAACATATTACTTAATATATAAGTCAATAGCACTGCACTTAAATTTCGTAAGTGGGGGAAGTATGCCAGTAAATATATTTATATACTACATAAAAATGCGAAAAAACCTTCAAAATTATTAAGCCATCAATTTTTTGCATTCCCCTTTTAATTTATCATCCCCTGGAGCGAAGAACTTGTAGCTGAAATTGGAATTTCTAGTAAAAGCCTTAAAAGCTTTTTAATATATTGACTTTAAAGGGAACACGTCGGATGTGTTAGCTTCGCTACAGAATTTTTTTGCATAAATGTGTGGCAGCCGCATTGATCGCTTTCGGAAACCGTGTTAACGACTCTGCTCTTTACTCTAGTCAAAGGAATATAGTTGCTTCTATGCTGGAATATTTGAATTTTGTTTCAAGTGCGTTAACGACTCATGTTCTTTTGGCTGTTTTACTACCTCTTTGCTTTCGGTTCGTTTGCCTAATTACGAATTAAAACATGGCGTAGGAACAATCAGCACTAATTACTAAATATATGTATAGATATATATGAGGTACTTTTACCGTATTAAGCGATAATATGAAATTTATCCTAGGATGGACATTAATCACTGCATAAATTAGCAACCATACACGCAAAAATTGAAAAAAATTGCACTAACAGTAATCTACATCTGAAAATTTAATGTACTAATAAGATGCATTCGTGAGTTTTCTTTATACTTCATTGCAACCAAATAATAAATATGTCTTCGACATAATGTAGTAGGGGAGCCCACGCAGCAAAACGGCGGCATTCTCGAGCGTGGTGGAAACCTATTAGACTTTGAAGATTAAAATAAGGAAAAAAAAAGTCATATAATGTATTCATTTTTAGCGGTGGGCTTGGAATATAAAGCCCTGCAAACTTGTTAAAAAAATTTAATAAAAAAATGCTTGAGCGCGTCAGCTGTTGATAGTATATACACCCCACGTGCCCTCATTTTTGAGGTGTGTTGATCTGATGGTCTGCCCGGTGGAAGTGAACGTAATTCAAAATAAAAAAGAAATTGGCCGCGCACGAGAATGTCGAAGTGACGTTCTTTTACAGTTTTGCGACCCTGCTACGTCATTAGGTGACGCTCAAATTGTCAGATTATGTTTTCCTCACCATCCTTGAATTAGTTCATTAAAAATAAAAAAGAAATCGGCCGCGCTCGAGAATGTCGAAGTGACGTTTTTGCAGGTTCGCGACCCTGCTACATCATTAGGTCACGCTCAATTTATCAAATTTTTGACTTAACTGCATTTGAGCGTGTAATTATTCCACCATACCTTAATATGACACGCTCGAGTATGTCCAAGAAATTCCCTATTGGGCCCTCCTACTATTGGATTGGCTTTCTCCTTAATATTCTGTTTAAAGTAGGCTAGCCAATGCTATTTAACCTATTTATTCCCATGGTTGCGTTAACGAAACATCAACAAAAACAATTTTTTTTTTGGGAAATATTTACTAACATTCTTGGCAAACTCTAACCCGTATAATTTTAATAAAGGTGTGGTTCAGCTATATTTGTTTTTTGAATAGGACAAAATCAATTGAAGTTTTTGAAACACGTATTAAAACCTACCAATTTTATTGAATAAAGATTTACACTAGAAAATATTTATTTACAAATTCATGATTTAGAATTTTTAAAGAATTTAAGCTGTTTGAAATAAAATATTGTACATATAAATAAGTTATGAAAAAGTAGTAAACAAATTTTCGTGCATAATGTTTTATAATTATTGGTCTTAAAATGTAACGTTGATACGATAAGGCATTATTGGGACAAATGATATTATTTTGAACAAGAATATGTTCTTGTGTAAACCTGCCTTTCCGACAGCCGGAGTCAAGCGGTTGAACATACGGTGTGCTTGCTATTCGACTCTTAGTTATTTGTTACGCGTCGGGGCGATTCACAACGGTTTGGCTTGTTTGATATTATCGCATGTACTATCTATCGTTCAAGATTTTAGAACGTCTTTATGTAACGGAATATATGCTTATTCCGATACACTAAAATTTCAATTCAATTGCGAATGATTTTCGATATCTAATATTTAAGTCGCCAGTGATATCTATTCACGAATGGGTTTATTTCGTGCGAATAACGATTTTAGAAGCGGTAGTACGCTATTTTGTACCTACAATTTGTGAATTTATTTTACTATAGATTACTATATTTAATATTGGGTATTTCTATTGCTTGGCGCTACGTGGTTTATAGTGTTAATCACATGTTATAAATTAGCCAATAAAACATCGGCAAACATAATTTTGTCTAACGTCTTGAATTTTGAATATGAGATCTTTTATCTTGTGCTGAGACGTTGACGGATAAGTGCAAATTTTTAATCTTGAAATATTTAATTCATCTTGCAATATATTTAACTAATTCTTTCATTTTTAAATACATAATTAATATTTGTTTATGTTTCGGTCAGTCTTATTTGACTAAAGCAAGAATTTAGCATTGTTATATTCCACTTTTAATTAGCTTACATCTTCAATATTTTTTAATTATTGTCGTGACCTTTTGGGTAATAATACCGATTTATTGGTGAATATTTGCGTGTCTCATTAATCAAATTGATGCAATTTGAAAGAGGCTTAGTCCAAATTTTGGGAGAACTTAATTATTTTATCGTTCAATGGTTACGCACATTTTTTACGTATTTTCATTCAATTTGAACAGTATTATTTGGGTTAATTCTCGGAGTAAATTCTATATATTCCTGCAAAGATTTAATAGAATTTCTCCAAATTTTTCCTCATAGTATTGCTGGTTTTAATATTTTTTCTTTTCAGGCTAATTTAATTACAATTTGATTTATTTGTTATATCAAGTATATAATTATTAGATATTATTAGCGCTTGCCCTGTCTAGTCTCAATCCTGATGAACCGACATTACTTTGCATTTATGAGAAGTTAGTCTCGCATATGTAAATTTACTTGGTTTTATCTTTTATCTAAATTTCTCTCCCGATGCGATTATATTTATCTTTAATTCAATTGAGGCGCAATTGCGCTCAGTTTTCGTTGATGTGTCAAGGGCCTTAATAAAAATAATAGTAATTACTTATTTTGAGTCATAAGTCTCGTTCTTAGAGGTTGCACCTCAATTTCTATATCTATTCTTAAATTTAAAGTTACCTTTTATTTAAATTTACCGATAGTCACTGGATTGGAACGTCATTCCATTATTTTCTTTTGAATTTTATATTTCAATCGTCATTTTCTTATCAATTTCATATTTTAAAGTAAAGAAAATGATATCTTGAGTAACAGTAGTTATTTATAATTTTTAAATTTTTGCTTGTTGTCTGCTTAACTTCACATTGTAATTCAAGTTTCTGATTATATCTGCTTTTACCAGTGAATTTTCAATTTGTAGATTGCTTCATCATATGTCTAAGATTGTCACTGATGCTCACATGATATTTCCCTGAATATTATTTACATAGCAATATACATTGATCTAAGACTAGTTTATTTCTCCTTTCATGCTATAAATCTGCACGACTGATCAAAGGAAATACGTACCAAACCAGTCTGAGGGAGCCAATACTTCGTGAACCAAATAAGTCCTCGATAAACTCAACAGATACTAACTTGGGAATAGGCAGGAACGGTTCCAGTGGAGGTCCCAATACGATCGCATGGTCACAGAATAATTGGACGAAGCTAAGTATTAGTCAGTCAGAAGATAAACATATTGTAAAGACCAATTGTATTTTTTAATCTTTCACATTAATTTTAATTTTCATTACTAAGTCAATTTATCATCAGATAAACTTCATTTCAAATAATTTCATCAATTATATTTGTAGTTTAATTATATCGATAAACTCCATTTTAAATGATCCCCTATTTCTAATTTAATTATATAGTTAATATATAACTTGTTTTTAATTTACTTCTTTAATTTATCGCAGTATATAGGTCTGTGAAACATTGCGAATTGTAAGGGCAAATTTTTGATCTTTTTATCTTCATATTTATTTACATTTAAGTATTCATATTCAGTTCGCATTTTCTCTAGGAACTCTGGCGCTCACAAAAACTACAACTAGTTCTACGACCTACCCCCTAAAAAAACGAGTCAAAATGAACATCATTTACTAAAAAAAATTCTTATGGTTATGAACTACTAGTATTTCATTACAAATTGGCGCCCAACCCCATACATGATTAATTAATTAATATTTCGCTAGCGGTATCTACAAATTACATATTTTAAAATAATTAGGGTTTCATTTCGACAATTATTTTAGAGTAATGCAAAAAAGCCTTATGACTCCAGGCGACCTTTGACTTTAAAATAGTTGGAAGCGGCTATAGAATACTTCGACCTTGATCAAAATGAGGGGCTCGATGTTTGTTACATACCTCCCGATGTTGACAATCTAAGAGACGACGAAGACATAGATGACAATATAATAGATGGTGCTGAAAATTTGCCTTTAGATCTTGCCGAAACGTTTCAGATAATGCATCCAAACGATGAAAATGAGGTACGCGAAACGAATGACCATACAGCAAAAACACGTTTACCGAAGCCCGACAAATTATTATAAATTCAAAATATTACATGGTGCAGAACAAGTATTATTTCAAATGAGGAGGAAAGCGATGTAAAAAAGTTACTGAGGCGCTACGTGGAAAATCTATACTCGAT
>MU181921.1:755973-769031 GCA_016904865.1 Pissodes strobi | reverse complement strand
GACTTGAGTCAATGCGAACTTGACATTTTCTTGGGGATTTTGATTCTGAGTGGGTATCACACACTCCCACAAATAAAATTGTACTGGTCATCTAATGAAGACATGGTATTTGTTACGAACGGGACCCGTTCGAAAAAAAAGGCGTGGTCTCGAAATAGATTCTTTGAAATAAATCAGAATATCCATCTTGCGGATAATGATCTGTTAGACAAGGAAGATAAATTTGCGAAAGTTCGTCCATTGATTAATCAACTAATCAGAAATTTTTTGAAATTTGGTGTATTCAAGCACCATTTATCAATAGATGAACCGATGGTTTCATACCTTGGGCCTGCCAAAATGTTCCTAAAAGGAAAACCGGTGCGTTTTGGATTCAAAATGTGATGCCTTGCATCAAGCGATGGATATTTATTTAAGTTCATACCTTATGCTGGAAAATCCACTCAACAGGCAAACAAAGAATTTGGTCTAGATGAAGAAGTTGTTGTAACTATTTGGAAAGTTTTGTGCTAGTTTTAAGTTTTATTAGTTCATTTAAAGCACGAGGAATATTTTGCTACTGATACAGTAGGCCAAAGTAGAATGTTGAGGTGACACATGGACGCTAGGAAAAAAGCCCCGAAGTTGGATGGATTAATGTTTCGACCACACAAATGAAATAAGTGTTGTACGCTGGAATGATAATTCCGTGGTTACGGAGGCAACAAATTGTGAAACAGTACAACTTATGGTATTTGTCAAGCGATACAATCGAAAAGAAATAAAATATACTTCCATAGAACAACCACATAGGATTCCCCAGTAAAAAAAATACATGGGTGGTGTGGACTTGCACGACAATGCAGTGGCAAATTATCGAATAAACATTCGTAGCGAAAAATGGTGGTGGCCAGTATTCATCAATGCGATAGATTTTTCTATGGTAAATTCCTGGAAGCTGTATAGGCTTGTATATAAATACAATCCTATTTTGCAGCTATATTTCAAGCCTGAACTTGTACGGAGTCTTATTACTGCTAATAAATGTAGAAGTCAATCACAGCGCGGCCGCGGCTCTAGTTGCGTTAACTAAAAGCGAAAAAAAATCAGAATTCGTGTTGTTTTTTCTTGTACCATTCTAGTATCTTTATAAACGTATGTTTCTTTTTTGTAAAGAAATCAAATAATTTACTGCTTTTTCTAATAATGATCCTAAACCGGTTAAAGTGGAGATCTCCTTTCAGAGATATTCTGTTTATTTGTTTGCATATATGATGACCGAAATGTAAATAAGGATTGTTATCCAATACTAGCGCAATTTTCCAGGTCAGGGCTATTTTGTCTCTCAAATTATCTTCAACTATAGAACAGTCCACGCTCAAATTTAACGAAGTTAACTTAACGTATTACTTGTTGTTAGCCTCTTTTCTGCAGGCAGTTAAATAAATGCATACTTTCTTAAGCGGATGATATTTTTTATATGTATAATAAAATTAGGAATAATAAATAATCAATCGTTATCGTTCCATATGCATGGTAGTAAAAGGCGCCCGAGTTGGCAACAATACTCAGTTATTTATTCCCCATAAGAAAAGTGTTTTCATAATGTGCCACTCTATCTTTTGAGCGTGGACTCATCTATAGGAATCAGTTTGTACTGCACTGTACCTACTGGATACATTTGGCCAAGTACTTCTGTAGTTCTGTAGTAGACAGTTCGTCGAGCATTTATTACATGGCTGTGTGTAAATTATTGAGCAAACCGATCTCCATATATGGATAAGCACAAAGCGATCCAAATCATACTGATTCATGCGCCTTCAGATGTAAACAAAAGAACGTAATTCTGAGACTGCGCAGTTTCAATTAGCAGGTTATCGATCGATTCCACGTGCTTCATCACCGCATGACCGCGAATAAGCGAAAGGTCCGGATTTTAAGAATTGGGAAAAATATTTTTGCCGTTGTATATATTACCAAAAATTTAAAAGCAAGCTGATAGATGATATATTTTACACAAAAATTGCAAGCCATTGGTTTTTAAAAGAAACAGAATAGACCAACCGATAAAATATACAAGTTTTGCTATTTTTTCCGAATCTTGCTTTGTTTTGGAGACAAAAAAAATAAGAACCATTTCTTTCCTCGTCCCTGGGCGACACAAAAACCAATTAAAAAATGTAAAAATATGAGAGTAAGTATATAATTATGTTTAAGGAATAAACCATTGATAGGTATGCAAAAAAAATACTACCAAATATTTTGGTACCTACCTAATTTTTACATTCTTTATGTGTGGCATACATTTTTTTGTTAAAAATATTAACTAGTTTGCCCAAAATGATTTTATGACCAAGAAAATTTGAATGATTTATACTGTAAAATCTGGTGTAACACAGGCGCAGCACTGAAACTTGTAAATTTTCAAATATATATATTTTTTAAAATCATCCCTTTGATTCAAAAATATTAAAAAATGGAAGCACCTCCTAATAAAACCCTTTTTATATGCGTTTGCCTTAAATTTTACTTTCTCTTTAAGTTAGTCTTGCATCGGTACTACTTTTAAAAGAGATTTGTAATGTTAAAGTATTTTGCATTCACACATTACATACCACAATCTGTAGGCAAGAAATACACCTTTTTTTAGTTTTTTTAAATATGAATTTTTGTTGCATTGAATAGCTAAAATAACTTTGGGGCAAAGAAAGGTATATTAAAACAAAACATCATGATATAAACGTTTTATTTACATTAACTTACATTAGGTAGTAGTAGTAGTCTATTTGGAAAAAGCCAATAATACAAAATATGTAAGTAGTATGTACCAATATACAAAATTCTTAAGACTATACACATGTCTAACTGCTCTTGAAAGAACTTTAACATATTTAAATTTTAGTAAGATACATCTAGCGAGATTTTATTATGAAATAAAAAATACTTAAAAATATCTATTCCTTCATAACAACCATTGTTCTAATTTAGTTAAAGAAATTTTAACATATTTAACCATACTTGTACACAAATTTTATTAGCAAACAACCAGGAAGATTCTATTATGGGGAAAAGAAACCTTAAACATCTATTCCTCCACAATAACTATTGTTCTAGTTTATTTAATAAATATTTTTTTAATACTTTTTGTTTTGTTTAAAGTTCCAGTCCTTACTTCAACAGGTAGCAAGTTATATAATGACAAGCCCTTATCAAACAAGCCAAAAGGGGTAGAGGTTTTTGTAATCACATTTATATGAAAATTGTGGTGATGCCTGGTATGATAATTATGAACTTCACTATTTATTTTTGGAAAATCCTGCGATTCTTCGATCGCGCGTCGATCGAAGAACAGGTCAATTGGTTCCCTGTGCAATCGAGCCAAGCGAGATTTAAATCGTTTATCGCGACAAAGAATTGCAAATAAATATTTGTTTATTTACGTTCTGCAAAAACTTTCGCTTGTTCCGGGTACTTCTACTTAGATTTACAAATAGTTTGCTTCACTGGCTACTGCAGTTTAGTAAAAACTAGCGGATTTATCCACTTTTCTTCTCAGTTTTCGGGGACGGAACCCCGACTTTAGCCTTGAATATGGTCGAGTCTGACGATGGAAACACTTCCATCGCATCATGCTCTTCCCAGCCAAACACGGACGAGGCGATTTACGAGAAAACTCGCAAAATTTACCGCCGAATGCAAATTTATATCGAAAAATGTAAAACATGTAGCTTCCTGATCGAACCACTTCGATCTACATCTAACAAAGAATCGAAGGCGTTAATTCCTGACTTAAACAAGGCCATAGGCCATCTCAGAGCCGAACACGGACTTGCAGCCTCTCAAAAAAAAGAGCCTGTACTCTCCAAAATCGATACTGGAAGAAAAAAGGCAAAATACGTTAAAAAACCCACTTGCCAACAGATCATGACCTCTAACGCCGAAGCCATGACCTCTACGGAGACCACACAGCACAAAACGGCTCTGACTTCCGAAAACGCGACCGAAACCGCCCGGAAACCACAGAAGGACGCAATAGAACAACCTGCTACTTCTGAGCCCCTGGTACCTCCGCCCGAAAGCACCCTCTTTAAAGTGCCCCTAAAGACACTCCCATTCAAGAGTCATATTAGAGCCGTAAAAGAGGTCGGAGGGCAAATCCCGGTCCCGACAAGCAACCGTTATGAGCCCTTATCGGACATGGACGAGGGTGAAACCAGTGATGCATCATCGTATAAGCCTAATGCTGGGAATTCGCGACGAAAAGTGGTAGAAAAGAGGACATCAAAGAGAAAGGCACATGTTCTCGACAAATCACCGACACAAAAACAAGTGAAAGCCAAGCCCCCGCCGCCGATTGTTATTCAAGGCAAGTTCAACAATCACAAGGCCCTCCAGGCTGACCTTAAAAAGTATCAAATTACTAAGTATACACTTAAGTACACGAAAAACACAGTTATCGTGTACTGTGAGCAGGAAAAAGATTGGGCCTTCCTGAAAAGGAGCCTAGACCAAGACAGCGTACAGTATCACAGTTACGCTGAATCAAACCACAAAACGAAAGCCTTCGTATTACGTGGACTGGACGGTGACATAGACATATCGGACATCAAACAGGAGCTTACTGACGTATATAACATAAACGCCAAAAATATATTCCTCATGAAGCGCACTCGAGTACCGCTCTATCTTGTTGTCTTGGACACAGGATATACATTAAAAAAGCTCAACCAGGAATGCAGACTCATACTGGACGTAAGGGTTGCTTGGGAAAACCGGCTTTCAGAAAAACCCATTATGCAGTGCAAGCGCTGCCAAGGGTTGGGACATGCCGCGACGTACTGCCGAAGAAATGTGAGATGTTCACGATGTGCGGGTCCACACGAAATTACAATGTGTGACTCCAATGAAATAAAGTGTGTAAACTGCGGCGGAGAGCACCGCTCTATTAGCCCTGAGTGCCCAGTTTACACCTACAAGGTCAACCTGTTAGCACCACCCAAACAGAAACAGACCTACATTCCTGCGCCACCCCCGGCAAGACCGGCGTGGCAAAACTCTCAAACCACCCTCGAACATGAACGTGCTGGCCAGCGAAGAGGTCAGGACTCAAACAAGAGCCACCATCAAGTACGGGAAGAAGACCGGACCGAAAGACAGCCCTACGACGAGCAGTTCCCAAACACTCTTGGGAGAAGCCGACCGCCCCAAAACCGAGACGTGAATCTTAATCTTAAACAAAATGTAAGTGCAAATAATACCACTGCAAAATTGCCTGTAAATCCTAATATTAATTCAAACCAAAACGCATATACTAATTTAAACAACAATTTTCATAAGCTTTCAGATACAATTAACGAAATCAATTCATTAGTCAATATCAACGAATTATTTTTTGCGTTAGACGAGTTTCTCTCAATGATCAAGGCGTGCAATGGCGATAAAATTGCCATTGTTCAAGCAACGGTGAGATTCTTCACCGAGGAAATCGGAAAATATAACATATAAGATGTCTGTTCCATGTTTCAAGTGTGTAGTTGGAATTGTAATTCAATCAGGCACAAATTGGGAGAGTTTAAACAATTTGTGCATGATAATCCTTTCTCGGTTATTTTTTTATTGGAAACCCGCATAGACCCATGGTTTGTTTTGAAGATTCGGGGTTATCAGGTCGAGAGATTTGATAGGCCCAATCCGCGCGGAGGCAGCGTGGCCTGCCTAATACGTAGATCGATTCCATATAAAAGAGTCCACGGCATCCGCTCTGTAGCAGAACACATTTGCATTGAGACCGAGAACGGTCTGCGTATTGCGGGGGCCTACGTTCCTCCGCTCGCTCCCTTTACCTATGATGACTTCATGGCTTTCTTCCCGGACAACAGAAGGTCCATATTGATCGGGGATCTAAACGCCCGACACTTTGTGTGGGGCGCCGGATCTACGAACAACAGGGGCCGAATGATGTTCCGTGCAATTGAAAATAACCCAGATCTCCTTTTTCACCGCTCCGAAGTTCCAACTTTCTACCCAGCTTGGGCCCCTACCCCCTCCTACCTGGATGTTGCTGTTACGAAGGGAATCGCTGACGTCCCGCCGCTTCAGGCGATAAATGACTTGAATTCTGATCACCTCCCAATCGTGATTTGCCTTGAACCAAGGCGGCCAGAGACCTGCGAAATGAAAATTTCATACAGGAATCTCGATTGGAGGGAGTTCAGGCGCAGGTTGAACGAAGCAACGGTGGTTCCCGACCAAATAGACAGCATCCAGGAACTAGAGGCTCAAGTCCAATCATTTACCCTAAACATCCAGCGTATCCGTGATACACTCGTTCACTCTGTCAGGAAAGAGCGCCCTGCAGACTCCCTCCCAGATCATATTCTTATGCAAATAAGGACTAGAAACGCCATTAGGCGCCGATGGCAAAGGTATCATGCCAGAATCGACTATTTACATATGAATGAGCTAACTAATAACATCAAAATCCAAATCAGCGGGTACAGGACTGATAAATGGATGCAGTATGTAAATTCCTTAAACGCTCAGGACGGCTCCCTTTGGAGCCTGGCCAGGAAAGTCAGAGGAGCCTCTGCGCCCATGCCGGCTATCCGCCAAAACGGCAACGATATTATGAGTGACGAGGGCAAAGCAGAGGCCTTCGCTGATTTCCTGGAGGGGCTCCATAGGGAGTCGCCCGATACCATCCCTGCGCACACTAGCATTACTGATATAGCATCTAAATTGAAAACGCGAAAATACCCTATCCCGCCGCCGGTGATGAGCAAACTGCTTGTCACCCCGGGGGAGATTAGGTCTATATTAAACCGCCTGCCCCGAAATAAAGCTCCTGGGAATGATACCTTGCCATACTTAACTCTTCGGAATCTTCCGAAGAAATCCGTCATACATTTCATGCACATTGTAAACGCCATCATTCGCCTACAGCATTTCCCATCCTCTTGGAAACATGCCGAGATCATGATGATCCATAAGCCAGGCAAAGATCCGAGGCAAACCGGCTCTTACAGACCGATTTCCCTGCTCCCCACCATGGCGAAGGTGGCGGAGAAACTACTCTTGTCCAGAATAAGCGGCGCAGCCGATGGACTCGGTGTACTGCCCATGGCGCAATTCGGCTTCAGGGCTAGGCATAGCACTACCATGCCTGCAGCGAAGATTGCACACGACACCGTGCAGGGCTTTAACCGAGGTCAAAGCACTGCGCTGCTTCTCCTGGACATAGAGAGGGCGTTCGACAGGGTGTGGCATGACGGACTATTGTACAAGATGCATGTGAAGCTTGGCTTCCCGCTGTATCTGACAGCATTGGTCCAGTCATACCTTGCCGGGCGTACTCTCTCTGTACGCATAAACAGGGCAAGTTCGTCTGTGAGGCCGCTAAAAGCCGGCGTCCCGCAGGGCACTGTTTTGTCCCCACAGCTATTCAACTACTATATAGCAGACATCCCCTCCTCCCCTAACACTTCCTTAGTGCTCTACGCCGATGACACGGCAATTTACTCGCAATCCAAAATCGCGCAGACAGCAAAAATCAAACTCCTAGATCACCTCGACATCCTTCTCCCATATTATGCGAGATGGAAAATAAACTTGAACGTCCCAAAGACAGAACTAACAATACTAACCAAAAAGAGAACTAACTTGGACATTACGCCACTCACGATACATGACATTACAGTAGACGTAAAAGACAAAGTAAAGTACTTGGGAATAGTGTTTGACAAGCGACTGATCTTTACCGGACATATGACCGAGATCCGCAGAAAGAACGCTATTGCCCAAAAAAGTTTAAATATGCTCATCAGACCAAGATCTTTTCTGAGCCCGGCAAATAAAGTAAACATCTACAGAACTATTGTCAGGCCGACTTTAATGTATGGAGCCCCTGTATGGTCTTCTGTGGCGAGTACGCACAAAAAGGCACTGCAGGTTATGCAGAACCGGTACCTAAGAGCGGCCTTCTCGGCGAGCCGATATACTAGAGTCATGGACTTGCATTCATGGTCGAATCTTGACACGGTCGAGGAGTATATCGACAAGGTTTCCTGCAAGTTCTATGACTCTGGTATACGCGGTTCGCCACTAACGGCAAACATAGCCAATGTGCGCTACGACCCGCAGAATAAACCTAAGCATGGGCCCATACACAGGGCAACGTCTCTGTTTTACCAGAACTCAAGGCCGCCTGAACAATAATAAACGCACATAGCGAGTATAAGATCAGAACAAAAGACAGGACACAGACATACTGACTGGCTGTCCTGCGCGCTCCGCTGGAAAGCGATCTTGGCGAAGCTCGCTTAATATTTGCTCCTTGATTGAATGGGCAATGCCCAATACGCAATTTCCAGCTACACATCCCTCACAATAGGGCATCTTGATGCCCCTTACGTGAAAGCCAAAGAAACGTGAAAGAGGTTTTTTCAAATTGTGTTTTTCCTCTGTTCTAACCGTCACACATTTAGCACTCAAAACAAGCCTGCATTACATCAGCCTTTCGGTAATACACATTGAACCAGGCTTAAAGGGTAGGTAACCCGGGGAAGCAAATTGCAGTGGTATAAACGGCACATAGATAGGTTTATAGGTAGGTTAGCTAGCCCTAGGCGTGTCAGCGATGCGCCCCTACAAATCACGTCTGACTAGATGTGAAAGGCGGCGCTAGCTGCGTGTAAACGCGACTTATAATTACCTTAGGAAGCCACCAAAACTGTAACTTTATGAAATAAATGATGTTGTTGTTGTTGTTGAAAATCCTGCAAATATGAAGGTTGAAGACCATGCTCTATCTTATAAATAAAAAGAAGAAGCTGGTACTCGAAACCATTTTCAATGTCAAGCCAATTGAGGGAGTTCAAGGTCTTTTGTCTTTAAATCCTATTCCTAACGTCTACACCAACATATACACTAACAAAATACACTTATAACGAACTATTATAATAATAAACTAAACTAGATGTCCAAATGTAAATTAGTTATTTTCAACTAAATCGATAAAATAAACCACTCAAACGCACGTACGTACTTCAATAACTGAACGAAACGAAACGCCGAAAATCCAATACGGCAAACACAGAAAAATTAATTATTTCAAGCGCAAGCAACAAGCAAGGTGAGAGAAATGATAATATTTTTGATTACCGAACTGTAAAAGCTTTATCAGCTGATTTCGTCCTGTCGCTTCTCGGTGTTTGTGCGCATGAGTAAAAGTATCTTCTTTTCAGTTCTGTCCGACGCACAACCCGGTTTTTTCCCCCATGATTGGTACGATTTTTCGACACACGCAGAACGGTTTGTGCTTATCCATATATGGAGATCGGTGGAAATGGATCAAAATTACATAAACAATTTTATTTGGATAGACAAGATATATTTTTTGAAGTATAATAATCTCAAAAACTTGTTACGTCAAAGCAACGATCTGCTTATGAAGAACGAATTAGGTGATCAAGCTAGAATTATACCATTTATTTAGAAGTACTGTTTCCCAGAAATATTTCAATTTTCTTGTAGAAGGACCGTGTTATTCCCTAGGAAATATATAGGCAATCAGGTTGATATCATAAAAATTTTTATTCCTTATCATATACATCTTGTAAAAATATTTTGTAAATAGTGTTACGGTAATTTAAATAATTCTCTAACATCATTTTTAAGCTCGGTTTGCTTATGTATGCTCCTGCTATAAATAATAACTTTTAATCTGTAACCTAATTTCAAGTTATTATTTGAACCTACTTGGTAAAAGCAGTATCAAATTTTCAAGGTGGAACAACGTAAAATATCAGTAGTCTTACAGAAAGTAGGAACCTGTAATAGCCTAACATAATTACAGTACTTGTTGTACTATTGAATTTCAATGGGGCTGCTGTTTTTTACTTTTATGCACAAATAATAAAAGTCAGTGTCCATCAAGTTCGATTGAAATTGATTTCCCTTTTAAAAATATTAATTATTTAGTTCTTTCGAAACAAAAAGTAAAATTATGATAATTTTTATAGAAATACAGCTGTAGAAAAACTTATTTTAATATCTCAGTTAACTTTTGTTTGCAATTTGGCGAGATTTGAATCAGCGAAACACTCCTTCGTATGCGGAGAGTGGATCAATGTGATTTGTGCGCAAGTGATTTTTTTTGAGAATCACCATTTAATCTGGGAATTAAGAAAGAAAGGAGATTAGCTAGGATCTTGGTTTATGTTATGACAAAGTGAAGTATTTTCAGAAGGTACTGTTCATTTTTTTTGTCATGTTTGGATTTTTGTTTTATCTTTTTTATTTAAACGTATATTATTGTGCAGGGAAGGATACTTCAATTAAGTTTCTGATTTACGCGTGGCATTTCGAAATGTTTTTTGTTGAATTAGAACTGGCAATTTATGCGTCTTGAATTATTTTTCATCCAATCTAAGTGATATTTATATGGCAAATCATTTCAAGTAAATTAATGTATGCTGCATTAAATAGGCAAGCGTTGCCTATTTTATCGTTTACCTAATGTCTTTTGCATAAACCCATGTTTTCTTGTAACCATGATGTATAATTATTTTAGCGTTATGTATAATATCCTCCTATTACTATTGTGTTCAGCATCTACCTATGTCTCCTTGTATCCTCCTTTTGCCTCTCGGGCATAGGTAATTAGCGGTATTTGAAGTTTCTGGCTTCGTGAAGGAGAACAAAGAGCCCTATTCCTTCAAATGAGCAACGACAATTGAATTTCAGATTTAGGTATACTTATGTTAGGTGAAGAAAGCAGTTTTGAGAAGTTAATAATTAAAGCGCTCGATAAGTGTAAGAAACAGTATATAACTTCCTCCAGTATCGCTTTTTATGGTTTATCTTATCTGATCCTGTTAGCTGTAATCTTAATTCGACATTAGATTTTGTCCCTTTTCTTCACATTGTCGCTTGTAGGCCTGATATAAGGATTGCTCCAAGTACATTCTGTTAATTTCGTTCTGACAATAATGCGAAGCAAGCTTGTTTAAAATTTGGAGAAATTCAGTGGGAAACTTTCCGTCTTTTTCAAAAATATCTTGGCGTTTTTCCCCCATTTTTATATCTGTTCGGTTGCTGTTAGGCATGCCGTTTTCAGACTTCATATTAGTCATATTATCTATTTAATATTTTTTCTCGCTTTTTGTCTGAAATTAGAAAGCACTTTCTTGTAACATCATTTGCCTTATTTGGACATTTGCATCCTTCTTCTAATTTCCTTTCTTTGCGTTCTTTGTTTTGAAATGTGTTTTTTTTTTGGTTTTTGGGCTTTGTGAATCCCAAGTAGCTTTTCCGGTCAGCCTTATTTGTTTCGTCCTACGGGTTGACCTTCCAAATCGCTAGTTTCTTTTGATACTTGTTCTTGAGGATCTTGATCTGAACTACCTTCTTCAATACTTTCCTCAGATGCGTCAGCTACGTCACACTCCATATTGACGTCGTAATCGGGATCGGACATGTTTCCTTCGAGCGTCATATTACTCACGGTGTATTTAATAGTTATTTGTGTATTTAGAGCGCAAAGTAACGGATTGCCGCTTGAGAAAGAATGTTACTGCGCGACGCGTAGCGGAGCGCAGTAATCTTTCGAAAACGGCAATCTTACTTTGCGCTCGAAAAACACACAGAACTTTTTCTACAGCCGCATTTTTTAAAATTAAATGCACATTTTTCTCTATACTTATTCTGAAATTTGCGAATGACTGTCAGTTTTGACATATTATGTTCGGGCTTCGGGCATATTTAGAACAGGATTGCCAGCAACAAACTGTAACAAACGCACGACTGTCATTTATTTATGTTCGGTTTCCATGACCATTCAGCACACTAGACGGAAAAAGCGAGAATTTCCTTTTCCATGTTCGCGCTAGAGCGCAAAATAAGGATCCACGGCATTAGTTGATTTTGCGATTTCATTTGAATTTAGTATTTAGTTATTTTGCGCGCGGCTGTAGAAAAAAGATTTTCTAATCATCCTTTCATCCAAACTGATTTCTACATGGATTACTTTTAAATTACTATCAGATATTTTTGGTTCGGAATATTGCTGGATTTCCGGTTTTGGAAATTGCTCAAAAGAACTCCTTAAAAGCTATGGCTGCAAACTACTCTCAAATTGTTTTTCGATAAAGATTTTGGTGCTATCCATAATTTTAGAAATATCTTCGGGGCTTAAAAATCCTTCCAAGTTATATAATCTACGACTAATTTATTTTCAAACTTACAAACCTTATTTGTTATATTTAGGTAAATTCATTAGAATTTAGATGTTGTGCCATGCCGACTAGCTTTCTGGCTCTGCTGGACATTAACATTTACTAATTTGTAGATATACAGGAGCTCGTAAACGCAAACAGAGCTAAAAGTTTTAAATAAGCCGGATCTCATAACTGTAACCTGCAAAGAAAATGCTCTTTGGGGAAAAAATACATTTATTATAGAATAAAATAAACATGAACAAAATCACATTCATTAAAAAATAATACTTATTTTAATGAACTTACCAGCCAAAAACACGAAACACTTCCAAAGTACCGCTTGACAGCAATGATTCAACTGACAAATACGAGGTAATGCTTTTAAAATAAGCGCACGTTAAATAATATGTTATGTTTCCTGCCATTTACCGTCATAATTGAAAACTGATTAATTTCTAACTGGGTAAACATATGAAGACATCTATTCTAGACATATTTTTATAATGCTTAATCACTTAATTATGGGGAGTCGGAGACTTTAATGACCCATACTGACATGGAATCAGCCAACAGGTCTTTATCAGTATGAACAGGAACAACAATCTAATCACGAAACATCCGATTATGTTCAACATGATGTAACCTTTTGGAGAAATTAATAAACCTAATTCATGTAAAAGTGTAAGTATTATTTGTTTTTCAAAGAATTTTGCAATCATACTGTAACTTTTTTAAAGCGCTGTAAAGTATTATTTATACTTGTAATACTATTAAAGATGTTATTGAAAAGAAGATTATTTATTTACTGGACTCATATCCGAACCGTCGTTCGTAGGACCTGTTACTTAGCCGCAGGTTTGTAAG
>MU181921.1:737225-750973 GCA_016904865.1 Pissodes strobi | reverse complement strand
ATATTGCGTAGCATATAATATTCTTTGATTCAACCAATACTGTACATAAACTCTAAGGCGGAGCTGGACTACCAAGTTGTAGGCTTCACCAAAGAGTTACAAACATCACTAAACACAGCCAAGAAAACAGTACACAGTAGACAAATCCACCCAACACACTACCAGAAAACATAAAACAAAACATAAGACTTAGAAACAGACTGAAATGATAAGCCAAACTAACAGGAAATGCACAACTCAACAGACAAGGAAACAGACTAACAAACACAATAAAAACAGACGTAAAAAACCACAAAATCAACAACTGGACGGAATACCTAACAACGCTCAAAATACAAAACAACTGTCTATGTAGAATATCTAAAACTATGCAGCATAAAGGCGAGATGATATATCCGGCGATCCATGGCTTGAGGGATATGGCGTACTCCAGCGAAGCGAAGGCCGAGGCCTTCGCAGACTCGCTGGAGTCCCAATTCACCTTGGAAGATGGAGCGCAGGATATTGAATACGAATCGGCCATACAGAGATCATGCAGAGAAATCATGACCGAAACTAACGAAAACCCAGAAGACGAAACACAACAAACAAATTCCGATGAAGTTGCGCAACTAATTGCACAACTAAACACAAGAAAGGCTCCAGGACTAGACAACATACAAAACAAAGCACTCAAAAACTTACCAGATGTAGCAATATGGAAACTAACATACATATTAAACAAAACACTACAACTGAAACACTTTCCAGCATGCTGGAAGAAAGAAAAAATTATACTCATCCCAAAACCAAACAAGAAGCTAACATTCCCACAACACTGGCGACCTATTAGTTTGCTCTAAACCTTGAGCAAGCTAATAGAACGCTTCATACTAAACAGAATAAACACACTCATAACAGAACACAATCTAATCCCAGATGAAAAATTTGAGTTTAGAAAAAACCGCAGCACGGAGCTCCAGCTTGCCAGACTTATTAACGATGCGACTAGAGGACTACAGAGGCGTGAATAAACCGCAGTTGTAGCCCCCGACATCGAAAAAGCCTTCGACAAAGTGGGGCATGAGGGACTGTTTCACAAATTACACATACAAACTGCCACTACTCCTAACACAACTCATTGCTTCCTTCATAAAACAAAGATCATTCATCACAGAAATAAATACTGAACTATCAACCTCAAGACACATGGAAGCGGGGGTCCCCAGGGCTCACCGCTATCCCCAACATTATATTCACTATTCACAGCGGATGTACCCAGACATCCACATGTACAACTCTCAATATATGCAGGTGACATCTGCATATATTCGACACTCAGAAACACAGCAAGGCTCAAAATACACGTACAACAACACCTTAATTCCATAGACGACTGGGCAGAAACTTGGAATATCAAAATTAATACCGATAAAACACAGTCAATGCTCATTAGCGCTAAACGTAGATTACCCGCAAATTTAAAACTAGGAATCACCGAGATAAGGTGGAACAAAACTGTCAAATATCTAGGGGTAACCTTAAACAGGAAACTTTCATTTAATCAACACATTCAAAACATAATTAACTATCCTTTAATTAACAGAAATAGTTCGATGTCAATCAAAAACAAATTACTACTTTACAACCAAGCTATCAAGCCCAAAGTCCTCTACGAAGCTATTGCATACAAACACACAAGTAAAACAAACAAAAAAAAACTACAAGTTTTCCAACACAAAACAGTAAGACAAATCACTAATGCATCATCGCAACACTAGCAAACACGCCGACCTAAAAGTCGAAACAATTCAAGAGCACTTAACAAACAGACATGCTAGGTTCTTGGAACAAGTACACAATCACACAAATTCATTGATAACATCACTATTTGACGGGGAAGACCGGCCAAGTAGAGCAAGGCGCAAAAGCCTACGAGAACCACCGTAAGAGGGCAACAATAAAAACACATAAAAATTAAATTAAAAAAAAACATAAAAATAAAAAACCACCAAAAATAATACTAACACTTACGAACCCATAAAAAACTCTAGCTAACTACTACAGAAAAACCCCAAAAATAATTAACTCATCATATCACAAACACATCACCCTGCTTAGAAGCATCAAGAACAACATGAGGCCAACACGCCAAGGAAGGATGATGTAAGAGTCACTAGCATCAAGGGAAGATGGTGCTTTTTAGTTGGCATGCCCAGAGAGGAAAGTCCCACACTCCCCTCAACCGAGGGGGCGCATAAGAGAGTATTTTTACACCTTATCAAAAAAAAATTCTTCACTAGATAATACGTGTTCGTCACTTGACATTTTTTAAAAAAACTAGCGATGGTTTTGTATTCGCGATTTATTTAGATATATTATGTCGTCTCGTGTGAATAGTTCGTGTAGGAGAATTTTTTGTTGTTGTATGGCCCAAATATCTTGTTGATGTCGTGTAGCGCGATGAGGATAGGACCTTTGATTAATATCGTCGTTGGGGCGTCAGTAGAATAATTGAAGTGTTGAGGTGAATGCAGTGTAAGGTTTCTCAATCCGATTCAACCTCATTCTTACTGGCCTAGAAAAATTGCAAGTATTCGTAATTTTAACCCAAACTAAGCTTGAGGCATATCGATGCCGTAGAAACTTTTTATATTAAATTGTTTTATAGTATAGACAGAACAGTCAACAATGCTTGCAATATTTGCACATCACTTGCTGTAACCCTACGAATAAAAGTTTCCCAGTTAAGAACATTAAATTTTTAATTTGCAAGAAAAACGAGATTCGTAGGTATGTAATGATGGAAAGCTGGTAATTCCCGTTAAAGTTCGTATCGAGTTTAAAAAGCGGGAGCAAAACAAATTTACATCGCTAATGATTTAGTTTATTACAGGTATACAAGTCTATATATTTATTCCAGTGTTGCTCATTAAAATTTTGCTGCAAACTGAACATCAAAGGAAGCAACCTATGTAAACTCAAACTTTACAGTAAACTTTGCTTTATATTATCTTGTAATTCTAAAGTGTATAATCAAGAGAAAAGTTATCAACTCTTCTCTTGAATAACTTTTGAAAAAATAATATATAGGTTGTCATAAAAGCAATTAAAATTGTTCATTAAAACAAGCTTTCAAATCTATCACCATTATGCCAAATATAATTTGTTTCTTTTTATAAAAAACTATTTTTGATATATTTTTCAGACGGAGATTGAAATGACGAGCTTATGTGTAATCATGCCAAAAATTACACGCTCAGGTTAGTCTCAATTATAGTCTCAAAATTCCAGTTAGATATATAAGTGCGTTCGGTGTCAACAGAAGAAAGTTAACCCCTTTGAACCCAATTTTAATTTTCGTGATAATTGAACTGATTTCATAAAAAAAGTTAGTGATTATTAAAACAATGTTTATTGTGTATAATAAGAAAAATACACCTAGAATAGTATATTATTTTATATGGAGGAAAAGTAATACTTTTCATGGCGCGCTCATGTTTAACAGCCGAACGGCGTGAGGCTGGTAATAGAGAGCAAGCCATGAAAAGTAACTTTTCCTCCAAATAAAATATGCTGTTTTTTCTTCAAATGTCGACAAATTAATGCAAAAAGTCTCTTTTTAATAGTAATAATTATTATTATTAAAGATGTGTGGGTTCGCAAGGCGGCTTAGAGCGGTGAGGTGTCGGTGAATAGGTTCAGGTTGTTGCTATAGTAATGTAACATAAAGCTGTCAGTGGACACTGTCAACAATAATTATATTTTGAAAATTGCGTCTTCGATTGCGTTTTAATTCCGTATTGATAAGCAGTTATTGGGTAAGTTCGATTAAATAATAACCAATTTGTTCCTAAATTAGTGATTTTTAGAAATGCAGTCACACATTGAGTGATAAATACAAATTTTAGTTTATAGTAGAGTGCTACTTATAACTTATCTTGACTTCTGTGGGCACCTCGGGGTTACAAGCTGAAATTTTCACAGAATGAAGGCTTTATTATATTAATTCAAAATCCGAAGGTAATAAAAAATAATAACGGGCAAAAGGGCAGTATACCTAAAAATCGAGATTATTATATGAACGTGTAGGATATTAAATTATGAATGTTTTCATATATCATCTACATATATATATATCTACATTTTTGTACGAATTTAATTTTTTATCCTTGCTTGAAATATGCAGATTACATTGGCCCTTACGGAAAAATAAATCAAAAAATTGAAATATCTCGCTTCGAACCTGGGCAAAATCTGATTCAAATATACTAATTTTTGTATTCACCTCGCATTCTCTCCGAAATGAAGGCTCAAATCAAAAATGTTTATTCTTGCAAAAAGTTTGCCTTAAGTATTTAGAATACATAGGTGCATGAATAAATTTTGGTAAATATTTACTTTGAGCACTTTTCGAATTTTGCAAAAATTTTTTACGTGACGTGTAGAAGACAGTATTAGAAGTGTTTTGTGACACGTTACATATTGCGCAAAACACTTTTGACGCCAAAAATTGAAAAATAAAAATCATAAATGAGGCCATTTAGGAAGACATTTAAACGCGAACTCTCCCAATTTGACGTTAATGATGAAAATTTACTTGCAATGTTGTCACACTTGACTAACATTCTTGATTTTCAAGTAGGTAAATGTCCCAGGGCAAGTGCATGGAATATCAATTATTGAAATTACTTACATGGAAATGGATGAAGCACTAATGGGTAAAGCGCCGCTGCATTTTTCCAAAAAACGTGGAATCGCTTTGTATAGTCCCCGATTATATTTTCTTTTCTCAATTTTCGCCTCGTCAATTTCTATAATTTTTCCTTCGCCCCCAATGATCTCACTGTGTCTTCATTACCCAAACTAAGGAAAACCAACCCAAACTAATTGAATCTAACCAAAACTAACCCAGACTAACCCTAATTAAGCAAAGTAAAGAGACAAGCGTGCTACGCGCGCTTGTGTTTTCACTAACTCATACTAAGCAAAACCAACCCAGACTAACCAAAACTAACCCAGACTAACCCTAATTAACCAGTTATTACCCGAACGAAGCAAAACCAACCGAAACTAACCAAAACTAACCCAAACTAACCAAAACTAACCCAGACTAACCCTAATTAAGCAAAGTAAAAAGACAAGCGCGCTACGCGCGCTTGTCTCTTCACTAACCCAAGCTAAGCAAAACCAACCCAAACTAACCCAGACTAAACCTAATTAAGCAAAGTAAAGAGGCAAGCGCGCTACGCGCGCTTATCTCTTCACTAACCCAAGCTAAGCAAAACCAACCCAAACGAACCCAAACTAACCAAAACTGACCCAAACTAACCAAAACTAACCCAAAATAACCAAAACTAACCCAAACTAATCAAAACTAACCCAGACTAACCCTAATTTGGCAAAATAAAGAGACAAGCGCGCTACGCGCGCTTGTCTCTTTCTAAACTTAAACTAAGCAAAACCACCCCAGACTAACCCTAATTAATAAAGAAGAGACAAGCGCCCTACGCGGGCTTGTCTTCGGTATCCCAGATTAAGCAAAAATAATCGAAAGTAACTTTAATTAACCAAACTAGAGCATTGAGACGAGCGCGCTATGCGCTTGACCAACCCCGCCTAACACAAAACCATAATTATCCCAAATTAACACACGAGCGTGCTACGCGTGGTACTTTCTTAACTAATCCAAATATACCAAACAAGGGCGCATTTGTCTCTCTCTCTTTTGGTCGTTAAATAGCGAGCGTCTTGCGTAACTCAAAATAGCGAATTATTATTATTATTATTTATTATGTTAATAAATACAAAGTACTTCTGAATCACCATCTATAAAGTTTTGGTTGAATGTATCCAACAAGATACCGTATTTTAGAACCGAACAGAAATTACACTTGGCAACACCTATTCGTAGAATGACAGCTGGCTGAGCCGTGCTAAGCTAACTAGATGCTAGATCACATAATTTAAGAAACCGAAATGCTGAAAGCTGAAATAGTGTCATGTTGACGTGCCAGAAATGTTATCATTTTAAAATGCAAAAGAAAACAGTTATATTTTTGGTTTTTAAGAAAAGAAGCTGGTAAAAGTTTTTTTGAGACTACTATTACTTATTCTTGTATCGCTATTACGCCTGCCTTGCTTTTTGCTTGCATTTTTCAGATCCGTTTGGACCGTTGCGTTGTGTTAAAAACGAGAAGATGAAATAATGAGTGTGCGAGAGCGAGATAGTATAAGTTTGGAACATGTCGGATGGTTTAACATAACTGCATTTTGTAAACTTTGTTATTTTTTTCTGATAAGTAGAAACATTTGCGCAGCATTTAATGTGTGGGAGATGGTAAGAGAAGTAACGTAGAATATGTCAGTATTTTTATTTTTGTGGTAGCCAATAAGTGCGCAAAGTAAATATTGACCTAAATTTTTTTTCTCTCAAATGATAATGGAAAAATAGAATTAAATGTAAAAAAGTAATTTTCTTCAAGCAGCGACCGGCCGATCTCTCGCTTCCCGAGCACTCTAGTATCTCACTTTTCTTCATAGCTTTATCTCTCTCGCGCCTATTATACAATACAATAAGTGCTTTTACACCATTACGGGTTCGAATACTAATAATAATAATAGCTATTATTAATTGAATAAAGTCAATGAAGACATTTTCGATTATACTAAAATTTATTTTTCCTATACGTTGCTAGGTAATAAAGAAGTAGAAAACAAATCATATACTTAATGCAACTGCTATTAAAAAAAAGACTAGCTTTTATTCAGAATAGAAAAACTGAAAACGTAAAAAATCTTTATAATAACAAAATCTATTTATCTTCAGTGTCTGTATCTTATTAAGGAATATACACAATGACTTCAATATTGCCTTCCAGTATTTTTTGTGCATGATCCTATGCAACCTATTTAATTTCTTCTACGTCTACAAGCTTGCTTCCATACAATCTAATAAAAATTTATTTAATTAAGTTTTATTATGTACCTGTTTAATCTAATAATAATTTACCTTTCTTTACATCCGAAGGAAAAGCTGGTGTTGTTAAAATTGAGGATAATTTGGATATCACCTGCCTCCTCAAATTTCCATCCGCATTCTGTCACCTCTGGTAATAGGGGATTTGGTTCTAAAGAACTGAAGCACACCTTAGTTTGATAATGTGCCCTCATACTGCGAAATTTTAAACTATTTTTTTTTGAAGGGGCTAGTTTTTTCAATTAGCGATGAATAGGCCAATAGTGTTCTGAAAATGTTAATAGACGAAATGTTTGGATTTGTTGAAAATAATTTTATGATAAATTTCTCTGTTATTGAACATGCCATCTGGAAATTCCTGGACCCAATACCGTCTAAATAATCGGAATAATTTAGATACATTTTCCAACATTTTATTTTTCCTAATCCTGAAAACTGGCTGGTTGTATGACAACCCGTTAGAGCATGAAATGCAGGTAATTTTTTTGCAAGTTTTTCTTCTAGGTTGATGTCATGAACGGCCACATATCGCACCGAATTTCCTCTTCCTCATTTTACCCCAAATTCTCTAGAAATATGTATATTTTTAATATGTACCAGAAGTACAAGTACATCAGTGTCATTGGAGTCCACGATGCATGTCAAATAATACATACAATGTTTAGCAGAGAGTATAATGCAACAAAATCCTAGTATCAGCTTCTTCGTGACTATGGAGGATAGTAATTTGTTGTCAATTGGTTCGCATTTTGTTTTCTTATCAAAAATATTGGTAAATCCCCCACTATAGTTGCGAACTTGAAATTCTTTTTATAAGAGTGCTCGTTCAGATAAAAGGTTCGTTAACTGTTTTTTTTTTAACTAAAAACAGAGTGGATAAATAAACTCCTCTGTTTTGGATGTAAAAAGGTAACTTATGATTAGATTAAACGGTACATCATAAAACCTAATTAAATAAATTTTTATTAGATTGTATGAAAGCAAAGCTTGTACACGTAGAAGAAATTAAATAGCGTGCATAGTATCATACACAAAAATACTGGAAGGCAATATTGAAGGCATTGTGTATATTCCTTAATAAGATAGACACTGAAGATAAATAGATTTTGTTATTATAAAGATTTTTTACATTTTCAGTTTTTCTATTCTAAATAGCTAGTCTTTTTTTTTTAATAGCAGTTGCATTAAGTATATGATTTGTTTTCTACTTCTTTATTACCTAGCAACGTATAGGAAAAACAAATTTCAGTATAATCGAAAATGTCTTCATTGACTTTATTCAATTAATAATAGCTATTATTATTATTAGTATTCTAACCCGTAATGGTGTAAAAGCACTTATTGTAATGTATAATAGGCGCGAGAGAGATAAAGCTATGAAGAAAAGTGAGATACTAGAGTGCTCGGGAAGCGAGAGATCGGCCGGTCGCTGCTTGAAGAAAATTACTTTTTTACATTTAATTCTATTTTTCCATTACCATTTGAGAGAAAAAAAATGTATTCATGCACCTATGTGTTCTAAATACTTAAAGCAAACTTTTTGCAAGAATAAAAATTTTTGATTTGAGCCTTCATTTCGGAGAGAATGCGAGGTGAATACAAAAATGAGTATATTTCAATCAGATTTTGCCCAGGTTCGAAGCGAGATATTTCAATTTTTTGATTTATTTTTCCGTAAGGGCCAATGTAATCTGCATATTTCAAGCAAGGATAAAAAATATAATTCGTACAAAAATGTAGACGAATTATATATGATAATATTCATAATTTAATATCCTACACGTTCATATAATAATCTCGATTTTTAGGTATACTGCCCTTTTGCCCGTTATGATTTTTTATTACCTTCGGATTTTGAATTAATATAATAAAGCCTTCATTCTGTGAAAATTTCAGCTTGTAACCCCGAGATGCCCACAGAAATCATTTTACAGAAGGCTTTTACTGCGTTGGGCACTCTACTATTAATAACTCTTGAGTTGTTGACGCTTATTTTGATGTTTGTTTTTATTGTATCTATGTTGCTATGATAACACTTTTACCTCCGCCGGCGGAAAAGTGAAAAGTAAAGCTCCGGCGGAGGAAAAACGAAACTTCACTGCCGCCTACACAGTCGAGTAATGACGGATTTATTGACGTTTGAAGAAAAAAGTATATGTAATTGGACTAATTAATATATTCCAGAAGGCATTTCGTCTGATACGCGTAATATGTCCACTGCTGGCTAAAAAATATTTCAGAAAATATCGTAATGTAATTGAATTAGTACTTACAGAGTCCTGCATCACATATCTAGCAAATTGCTGTTGTTCTTCGTTCTTTGCTAAGGCTTGAGCATCGGGCGCAGCGACGTCTTTTTGAAGTTTCGATAGACATGTGTTCTCCTACATACTCTAAAAGCTTCGATTTCTGCGATGATCTTCCCGAATTCCTTCTTCGAAGTGTTCTCTTCTAGTTGTAGCATTTCCTTTAGCAATCAAATTTTCGGATAATAAACTACTAGAGACTGAGCTACGCCGCGCAATATTTCATTATATAATCCATTTGTAAAGGAGCAAGATATATGCACCTTATTTCCAGTTTGATATTTGCGTTTTACAGTTTTGTAGTCGCAGTTTCATGGTAATTACTTATTAAGATAACTTGTTTAGTGTATTGCCCTGTAGTAGCTAAAGAATTTAGCTGATTGGTAAAAAAAAACTCCTATTCATCCCTAGCCATTTTTCATTTCTCACCAGATTTTTAGAGTTATTTTTCTGGTTAACATTGCTGTTCCATTATCTGGGTACTAAACTGTATCCATTAAATTCACAGATAGAAAAATGATAGAAAGCTAAAACAATAGTCTGATCTTTTATTGTTTCGCGAAGGGTCTTAAAAACTGTTACACCCAACGTTCCATTTCTCCCAATATTAGCTTTGCCACAGTAAACATTAGCATCCTATATATATCCTGTTTTGGAATCACATCTGCACTACAGTTTCACTCTTCTCTTTGCGGGCTTTTGTAATATGTATTATTTTAAAGAATATCGTAGAATTTCCCCACGCTTTTATCAATACTTTGCATGGCTACGATCGGAGCGATGCTTTCGATATGTGTATCTGAAGCGTGCTAATATTTCTTCCACATAATATATCTTACTGTATATCTTCGGTATATGCGAATTATTGTAATGCAATTTAGATATGAGAAATAAGTACCTATTTTTTTTGATATAGCAGTAATTATGGTCTTATTTCCTAGAGGAGTAGTAGAGTCTAAGCCTAACCTTCGAAAACTTATTATAGCGCATTACTAAGGAACAATCGACAAATGTCATCCCTTCACCAGCATCAGTGAAGCTTGTAGTTCTATTATTGCTTTAAAAAAACATTTTTATTCTCAGGATGATACAGTCTGTGATAAAGTAAATAAGCTGTAAGGAACAAGTTTGATAAACTTTGAAACGAAATTTACTAAATATTTGTAATCGGAGACAATATCGCTTTGTGTTGCTGGTTTGAGATTTAACTATATTCAACTCTTCGTTTATATCCATGTCCTGCATGTTATCGGTACTGTCATCTTCGATACTATCGTGAGACACATCTGAAGGCGCTACAACCGATCTGGCTCCTCACTGTTGTGGATAAGGTGCTAGTCCATTGACTACTTACCAGACATAACTTCTGTATCATTGCTTAAGGATTCACCCAGAGGTACTTTGCCTAAATGGTGCACAAGATGTTGTAAATCCTTTACCAATAATTTCTTCTTTGACATCCTAAAAACACCAGTGGGATATCAATCACCTGTTAAAACAAGCAATACACAATACACAAACATCCTTGGATTAAATGCATACCCTAAATCCGAGACATATAACGTTTAATAATAACAAATTATGAACTAGCCTTAGGAAAATCTATTGTTACGTTTATTATTTTTACAGTGTTGCCGGAATGCACGTAAAGTATTACAAAGTAACCTATAGTTGTTTAGAATACCAGCTAGAGTATGTTTCGATGTATGTAGGACTGACTAGCATGACTACTTAGAACAAATATATCCCACTTGATTTAAAATAAAAAAAAGAGTTATTTCAAAAAAATATAACATATTTGATATTATTTTCCAGTACCGAATTTCTACGTTACCGTATACGATATTATCTTGGTTAGCAAATGTCTTGCTAATATCATTTTAATTATCTGATTTATTTTTTGTACTACGTACATTTACTTAAATGCTACACACTTACTGTAGTTTACTGTAAGCCTTATGGCGGCAGACTGTTGATTTATAATTGATTTTTTATTTAGGGGACTAATGTTAATTTAAGGAGTTTTATTTAATGCGTTCTGTAATTACCTTAGTTAAAATTTTAAAAATTCAGACTTTAGTTAAGAATGTTAAAAATAGAAACTTGGCAGTATTAATGACTTAGAACCTAGGATTAGGAGTTGGTGATCTTATTATGTTAAAGGATTTTATTATTATTTTAAATACGATACAACAATTTCAATTAGATTTGAGACCAAATTAATTTTCAATTGTACTCATTTTGTCTGAGAATATACTTAATATTTAAATGAATAGATTAATTAGGATCCTTGATGCTTTTGTTATGCTGATGTCAAGGTCAAGTTGAGTATGTGTAATTTCGTTTCAGGTTTCTCAATATTCTTAGATAGGGCATTTTTCTAAATTTTACTCCTCTGATTTCAATGCTTAGGTATAAATCAGTGATATATGCTTATTAGAAAATTTAATGGCGCTTTCGCTCAACTATCTATTCTATGATCCACACCTATAAATATTATCATCGATGAGTGAACCAGGCATATGAACCGCGTATTAGCAATTAACTGATCGCGTTACAAACAAAATGGCTTCATTGAATAAACTTTTGGCTACGGTGACAGAAAGTAAATATACACTTATAAGTGACTTAAAAATTATTTACGGTGTCTACACTAAACTGCAATATTTTACCACAACCAGCTATAAATTACTCCCAAAATACAAAGACTTCAGTTTTAGGTAGTCGCAACAAAGCGTAGAAGAAGAGAGAACGTAGAAATTTCGAGTAATTTGTAAAATAAATACAGCAAAATTAATGACACCCAGATGCTTAACTTTTACCTTATTTTGCTTAGAAACATAAATGCTTTACTAATTTATCGCTTTGCCAATAAATTTTATCCCAATAGGATTAAAATTAGAAGACAGCTTGATCAGACAAGTTGGACTATTATTTACAAGTGATTCGCGATTCGTTGTATATTAAGTATCAAGAACAGTAAGGATAGTTAGCCGATCTACGACAATGTTTGGATTGGTTAGTTTGTTCAAAGTGCTTGTATTTTTTTGTACGACCATTATACGTAGATATTAAATAAATTACATTTCTTTAGTTGGTACTCATTTCTATTTTGCCAACGTTCCTTGTTTTGTAGCTGTAACAAACTTTTAACAATGTTTTGAATTTGTTTCTATGGATACGTTTGTAGTTATTCAGAGAAAAATTATTAAAATATTTATTTTAAGTATTAGTTAATAATAATTTTTATTAGAATTATTTAAATACTTAAATAGTTTAAATACCAAATTTAAAAATTAATTTAATTTCTTCCTACCTAAATTTTACTTTAACACCTTGACTGCCATGTGTATCTTTGAGGATACACAGTAGCCTAGACCAGATCGCCGTGTATATTCTGGTATACACATGCAATCATGAATATTGCGCCGCGTGTATTCTAGAGTAACATAGTTTACGTGCATTTCTTATGGGTTATAGTTTATCGTGGCGTGGGGCAATGACAATAGTATATTATTTTATATGGAGGAAAAGTGATACTTTTCATGGCGCACTCGTGTTTAACAGCCGAACGGAGTGAGGCTGGTAATAGAGAGCAAGCCATGAAAAGTAACTTTTCCTCCAAATAAAATATGCTGTTTTTTCTTCAAATGTCGACAAATTAATGCAAAAACGTCTCTTTTTAATAGTAATAATAGCTAATTATTATTAAAGATAAATGGGTTCGCAAGGCGGCATAGACCACGGTCGTAGGTGGCCTTGCTTAGACCGGTGTCGGTGAATGTACCATAAAGCTGTCAGTGGACACTGTCAACAATAATTATTTTTTTAAGATTGCGTCTCCGATTGCGTTTTAATTCCGTATTGATTGTTATTGAGTAAGTTCGATTAAATAATAACCAATTTGTTCCTAAATTAGTGATTTTTAGAAATGCAGTCACAAATTGGGTGATAAATACAAATCGTAGTTTAATAAATCTTGAGTTGTTGACGCTTATTTTGTTGTCTGTTTGTATTGTATCTATGTTGCTATGACAACACTTTTACCTCCGCCGGCGGAAAAGTGAAAAGTAAAGCTCCGGCGGAGGAAAAACGAAACTTCACAGCCGCCTACACAGTCGAGTAATGACGGATTCACTGACGTTTGAAGAAAAAATAATCTTAGCGCCGACTTTTGATAGAAGTTAAATACTTTTATATGAATTTTATTATTTAGGTAGTGTTTATTGCTGTGAAATAAAATACAATTGGTAGTTTTGACACAGGATTATATATAATAAATATAAGATAATACATTATTCGACATAGATTAATAATAAAAAAAATAAATACTAGTGCCTAATTATAGGCACACGTGGCGCAAAATATATTTTTGTCACTTTTACGCCACGTGTATATTTTTTATACACTAGTCTTAGAGTCATAAAAACAACGAAACTAAAATAGATAACATATAAAAGAGTGTTAGAGAGGTATTTCAAATA
>MU181921.1:708909-725161 GCA_016904865.1 Pissodes strobi | reverse complement strand
AGAAACAAACTGAAAGTTGTCCACCTCGACAGGCTCAAAGCATATCACGGACATGAGGTAGCTGATCGGGACGATCAGATTTAAGAGGAACGCAATGTCATGGCTATCAACCACCCGAATGTTTTTGTGCTACCCTATAGAACTAGCCTTGTCGCGTCTAAGTATGAGTACATTGCCGGCCGCGAAGATTCAAGAACTGTTTGAATTCTCCCAATGCCCCGATCGGCACTAATATAGAGAGCCCTCGTTTCATACGGAGTATTCGTGATTCATTTTAGGTGGTATATAAAAGCCAGGCAGAACGCGTGTTGAGTTAGTTAATCATTAAGTGTTCAATTGTTAAGAGCTATTAGTTGAAATATATATAAGAGTAGTTTAGTGTGTTTAATTGTATAGAGTGATAAAGAATAAAGAGAGTATTATTGTAAAATAGTAAAAGTTGCGATTTCCTTCAGAACCCACGGCAAAAGCGTAACAATATGCTATCACTTTCTCATAATATTATTCAAAGTGAAGTTCGGAATTTACTTCAACTTATATCCCAAGATATTACAAATCTTCTTCCTAGCTAAATTTTATTTCAAAGTCGTAAATTGCTGAAACAGAAACATTGTTGTATTATTAGCTTATTACGATAGTAGAGTGGGAAATTTACCACAACTTGTTTTACAATGCGTTACAAACCTCCTCTTAAGTTATTGACTAATTGGTCTAAATCAAGGGTCTTTAACCTTCTGTTATCCAAGAGCCAGTTTTATGTATCCCTATCGGCCGAGACTCCGCAATATAAGGTATATACATTGTGTAACAAAAATATGGAAAACTAAAAATATCTCAGGCATCGCTAACCTGAATTTAACAAAATTTTGCACACTTAGGTATGAACATTTTTAATGACAAATATTCTGATAGAAACCCATTAACTAGATTTACTGCAAGTTAAGATCTAAACAAAATTCGTGAAACTGGAAACGTAAAAGATGTTGCACAGTCTGACCATTCGAGTTGCGCAACAGGTGATGATAAGGCTCTGAATGTTTTACTCAGCTTAGGGGAAAATACCCACCTTTCTACGAGAAAACAACATTTAACACACGTTCCAAGACTTCTTAAAACCGAAAATTTGCATCCATACAAATTAACACTGGTGTAAGAACTCTCCGAAGATGATTACGATAAGAAATTGGAATTTTGCGAAACCTTGATGAAACGCTGCACCGCCTATCTAAATTTTTCCCACCAGCTAGTTTTCTCTGACGAATTAATGTTTTTCTATTTGAAAGGTGATAGGCATAATTCTTGATATTAGGTTAGGCAAAATCCTCATTGGATACGCGAAAATCATACCCAATTTCCCCAAAAGGTAAATGTTTGAACCGAAATAATGGGCCGACAAACAATTGGTCCCAACTTCATGCAAGAGACATTAGATAGATTGAAATATTTGCATCTTTTAAGAAACGAAATTCTCCCAGCTGTTGCACAACTATTTCCAAATAATGGTAGTTAGCTGCTGTTACTTTATTTTGTCCGCTGCATTGATTATTTGAACCCGACTGCTTAGGTAATAATCAAGCACCAAATAATGAATTATGGTTTCACGAGGATGGCCTTACCGCATTATATTCATAATGTTCGCAAATATCTACAGGTTTTCTCGTAGGAGACAACCGAGTGGCCAGCTCGGTTTCCGGACTTGTCACTCCTTGATTACTTCTTGTGGGGCCTCCTCGAAAATATGGTTGGCAAATGTAGAATATAATCTATTAAATTTAAAGAAAGTGGGAATTCTTTTTTTAAATATTCATATTTAGTGTTGCTTCTGCTGTCCTTCGTATTGGAGACGGAAAACAAAAGTATTTGCTTTAGGAAAAATATATATTAACATCGAAAAATAAAAAAACTTACTTATTTTTTTTTATCGAAACGCTTTCATTCAAATTAATCTTATATTTGGTGTTTTATTAAAAATAAGAAAGATTAAGTAATTTTTTCGATGTTGTTATGTTAATTTTATATTTCTAAAGCAAATTCTTATGGCTCGTAAATATTCGTACAATTTTCGTTTCGAAAATATTTTTCTAACCCCAATAGTAAATGCCGCAGAAGCAGCACTTGTTACAAAGGAAATACCCTATGCATACCATAAATAAGAATCCAAGCATCAAATATGCCTGTAATACATGTTATATATCAGAAAAGTATGTTCATCAACTCGAATAAAACATCCAACTCTACAATTAAAATATTTTTTTTATTTTTCCGCACTCAAGCTAACTTTACCCATTAATCAAGTTGATATATTGCTGTACTGGAATTGTGTGTTTAGCAAAAAAAAACGAAAAATGAGAATGGATCGAGAAGGCGGATGGTGGTAAAAAATTGAGTTTTCAATTATATTGCGTACACAATATTCACTTTCATACCCATTTACGTAAGTGAAATAATTGTTTTTTTTTTTGAACAGTAAGTAATTCACTAAAATGGTTTCAAGTGAATTGAAGCACTGCAAAGGTATATACAACAAAATGTAGCTACGTAGTGCCCATCTGGTTATCTCCATTTTCTTGAGTATTATTTATTTAAATTTGGAGCATGCATGGCAGTTTAAGTCAACGGCGCGCGAGAGGAAAAATACTACAAATACACATTATAAAATCTAGACCTTTTTTAAATAAAGATGTGTATCGCAGGGTCGATGAGGAGGGCGTACAGACTGATCGCTCTTTTACAGATGTTTGCGTTATTTTAAAAAATGCGAAATTATCAACGGGTGAAAGAAAGTTGGAAGTTGTTGATTATTTTGATGAGCGAAAAGTGTTCTCTCAAGAATAAGAGACTCTTTCAGCTATGACCTAAAAGAATCATCGGATTTTACTACGGATTAACGCCGTTTCCCAAATGTAAAGTTCTAAATGTTGCAAAATCCAGTGGCGCCATTTTTCCCTTTTACATTTGTGTTATCGATACTCTCGCTCCCTTACTTCTCGCCCACTTCTTCCGCTGTTTCGAGTAGCTCGAAAGATGAAGCTGTTTAAAGGGCCACATGACAGATGTGGTATATATTCTTTTTTTTTTGTGAGACCTTCTCGTCTGGACGATTAAAGCGTTCAGACAGAGAAAAGTGACGAATTTGGTATCTAAAATTATCGTTGTTATTATTGACCGTCGGCTTTTGTAGTGAAATTAGTCGGCAAACATACTACCAGGTGTAGTTTCTGTAATTATGGGTCATTTCGTCTGATAGCGATAAATATTTTAACGACTATTGTGATTACCCTTCCTATGAAGAAATCGTTTGTTTCATGTTACTGTTTCTATATTGAAAAGTGAAAATTATTTATAATTTAATCAGACACCTTCCGTGAGACCTTCCGGGAGGGGACAGGCGTCCTTCCTTTGGGGCTGACGTCCGTCGGCGGCCTTTCTATGCCGACCTAGTGAGTTCCTGGTATCATTTAGCTGCATCACCGAGCATTAACAATAGACTAGATGGTTCACGGATGAAATGCTGGTTAACCGCTAAGACCTCGTCCCACGTTTTACCCCCTTCGTGGAAGTCTGGCCTTTGTAAGCACTACATCGAAAGTGCCGACTTAGAGTGGTCCTTCTAGTCTCTTGTTATTGTTCGTTGGCCGTACTCAGCCTTTTGTCAAGGTGATACGACCATATGGTAGAGACGTACCTTCGTAGGAAATGCCAGTGTCTGCTGCAAATCTTCTAGATACAAGTAAAATCTACTTTGTTTCTTATTACCGACCTTCATATATCGTATAGAATATCGTTATATATTAATTTGTTTAATGAATCACCGTTAAACGACTGTCGATCGTTTGCTTTCCTTATCGTATGTATTATCGTTATATATCATTTTGATTAATGAATTACCGTTAAGCGACTGTAAGTCGTTTGCTGTCTATAATATGGTTTATATTATCGTTATTTCTCGTTCTCGTTTACTGATCTTGTCATTTTGCCTATTATACTTACCTTTAAAAAGCTGTAGGTTATCTCATATGGCGTATCATATATATTTCTGATTCTTTTCATAGTCGCTGTGAAGATACTTATTTTTTTATCTTATCTGATATTATCTCGAGTGGAGCATTTATTTTGTTAATGCTATTGATAATTAATTGATAATTACTACTGTATTTAGATTCATCGAATATACCTCTACCTGACTGTAGGTTATCTCTTATCGTACATCATACCTACTGCCGTTATAGTTTATCGTAATTGAATTATTGAAATGAACCTGAACAATAAGTTTTTACTGCTATCAGCTGTTCGCCTCATAGCGGTGAGCGGGTTTTATTTAGCTGTAATTTGCGTTTTAAGTTTTTGCCTTATAACCGGAATCGAACTGAGCTCAATTCGTTTTAACCTTAACCTTCCATTAGGCGCGTGGGCATTTATAACATCGTTAGTCGCGTTGTATCTCGCAGATACATATAAAAAATATACTGTTTTAATTTAAAAAAAAAGGATTCTGATGGTTGAAAAATCGTTACTAATTATTGTATTGTTTTATAAAATATATCTTAACGAAGTTAAAAACTAACCAAAATTATATAAATATTAATCAGAAGAATCATTCCTGGCTTCATCTGTATTCAGGCATTTGTCACATATTATCTTAGCGCGTAATTTTAAACACAAGCACGTTTTTAATTTTTTACAGCTATATGCAGAAAAAGAAGTTTTTTATTGAGTTCGTGGCATGGTTGGCATCTTTTTCTTTTCTTGATTTTCCATCTGTTCTTCCTCCTCCGATTCAACATCACTGATCTCATGGTCCGTTCAGGAATCTGTTGACCTAGTTTCCATATGGTCCTTGGTCTCAGGATCGTCAGACTCGTCAAAATCTTCGTCAGGCAACTGACAAACCTCTTCCTCATCCAAAAATGCAATATGATTCAGTTCATCAATGTCCTCAGGATTTTTTAGGTCATATATATTTTTTACTCATTTTTCTCACTGATTAAGGCAAAAATACTCCTCGAATAAATAATACACACTTAGATACGAACAAAAATCAATTAAATATAACTTAGATACACGTTTCGACTGAAGGCTAGGAATGCGACTGAGGCGGCCCGACCCTATAACAGGAATAGTCGCATTGTACCTCCCAGGTGCAATTCCCGCGCCGGGACGGTTTTGCATAAATTATAAAATTCCAAATAAAGTTCTGGATATGTAATTCTAGGAAAGTATTCCCTACTAGTTACTTAAGGATTAGTGCAGACTATACAATTATACTGTTATTATTTTTTGAGAAATCAACATCAATATTATGCGTGTATCTGTCAGATACATACGCGACTAATGGAAGGTTAAGTACTTACCGGCTAGGTATAAAAATACTTACTCTATATAGATTTAGCAGATCTCTTGTAACTGCTTAATGGTATATTAATATGATTGCTGTCATGAGATTCATTTAGATTAGTTTTGTTTAATAATCAATTCGTTTTTACCTATAGATACTTATAGATCAATATATATTTACCTCATTGGTTATCTTATCGATTCAGTATATCTTTATTAGCTTTTTGTATAATTATATTATCGCTGCCATGAGGTTAATTTAGGTTAGTTTTGTTTAATAATCAATTCGTTTTTACCTATACTTACCGGCTAGATTTATATAAATTTACATCATTGGTTACTTCATTGATTTAGTATGCCTTTATTAACTTTTTATTGATATATTTATATTATCGCTGCCATGAGGTTCATTTAGATTAGTTACGTTTAATAATCACTTCCTTTATACTTGCAGATATTTATCGGCTATATACATACACATTTACTTCACCGGTTATCCTATTGATTTTGTATAAAGTTAGTTGAGTAAAATACTTCTTATTTATAGTGTTTCGTAGATGACTGCATTTAGACATCTAAGAATTTATTGTTTGGTTGAAATTATTCCAAGATAAGAATTGGATAATATTAGCGTTATAGGACATAGATTAAAACTTAGTATCTTATTTTGATTTGATTTAATAATTTGATAATATAGATGAAATACATTATAAGAGAATCCTCTCATTAGCTGATGGGCAATACCGTAACTTCAAATTAATTTGAGATATAATTGATTGTCTTTGGAGTGTTTGTGTGAGTTTTTTATATTTAAATAATTAGTTTAATTGGAATCCCGATGTTTATTTGGGTAAGTTGGTTTCAAGCGTACCTTTCTTTAGTAAATACCTGTGATCTCTAATTTTCATAATATTCTTGTCTGATTTTAATGTGTAAAAATCATTGATATATTCATAGTTAAAAATTTAGTAGCGCCTTCACCTAACTGGCAAGACATAGACACATGCTTTTAATTATTATTGAATCCGCTGAGTAACCTGGCACATGGACCGCGTGTTAAGCAATTAACAAATAGTGGTCCATATTGGGCACCCGACGCTTAAGGCTGGTTACAACACGTTATTTATAATAGACTTCGTATTCTGGGTAGCTAGCCTCCTACGCTTAAGGCTGGTTACAATACGCTATTTTTAATAGACTTTGTATTCTGGCTAGATAGCCTAACAGCAAATGGCAGATCCAGACTAATACACAATTTTAATAAGACTAAATAAAAGTTTATCTTTAAGATGTTTATTCACTCAGCAAAATCATTATAACAATGCTGTCTCCCAATTTGAAAACCGTATATAAGCGACTAAATTTAGATAATCAGATATTCTAAATATCGACGAGAAGAACATAAATATAGTCTAAAGGTCAGAAAAAATAGTGACTCGACTTGGTTTTGACAAAATAAAAGCTTCTGTCAACCGAACGAGTCCCTCGTATTTTGTTCAAGAGATAATATGATTCCTCTTTCCTTACGTAAACTATCGAGACAATCTTATGAGAGATGCTTATGCCGGAAGTATGAATGCTGCTAACCATCATCGAGATAGTATAATGGGGAGTCGCTTTTAGCTCAAATGTGGTTTCACTTTTACCATATTTGTGAGCAATTTCTGACCTAACATTAGGCATGTTTTTGTATATTGTGGTGACTATTTTGATTTCATTTGATTAATTTTTGCCAAATAATCATATTACTTAGCTGTTGATGCAACAAAATTGTCCAGAAATATTTCATGGATTGACCTAAATAATAATAGGCATTGCCGTATTAGCAAAGTTTTAATTTAAAAAGTATTATTAATGGATTGTTAGGTGAAGACTGGATTCAGTTACTAAACTGAGAATAGAAGACATAAAAAAATAATAATAACTAGTACTTACATGTTTTTCTGTGGTGTTTTTTTTTTCATTAGGGGCAAAAAAGCTTTTTCACAAAACCTTTTCCGGTCAAAATTTAATTAACACGTTGACTGCCGTGTGAGCCAGTAGTAGTCTCTCACTGAATTTTATCTTGTGAGCCGCGTGATACAAATACGTATCTCATGTCAATTTTATTTCGCGGCCGCGTGCGACACCGGTTGTATCTCAGGCCCGTAAGAGTTATATGTAATCGAATTTGGCTTGGCCCCGTAGTACAAAAAACGTTTTTGGCCTGTTATTTTTAGGTATAGATAATGGGCTATAAGGCACTAAAATATAACAATGTTTTTTATACTATTTTAATTTTGAAACAGCAAACTAAGGTTGACAAACTAGTTATAAAGGCAAGAGTAATAATACATTATTTGGTACATTGATGCGCTGCAAAAAAACAAGGCATACAAAAATGTTTTTCGCAAGCTGCGCTACACAATTTAATATTTTTCGCCTATTTTTAACCTCCATCCTTCCCAATTCTGCCGAAATCTTCCTATAGCACTCTACACACCGTCTTCTACAATCCGTTGCTGCATCGTTGCCAGACTTAGCAAGTTATTCTGTGAAACAGATTCGTCTCACGCGGCCATTGGTACCAGTTTATACATTTAAGGCCGCGTGAGGCAAATGCTGTCTCCCATATAAAAAACTGGAAATTAAGCACAAAAAAAAATTTTTTTTAAATATCTTATAAATATATTATAAAAAAGCATTTGTACAGTTATAAACTTAAAAATGCGAAGTTGGTGTGGTGAGTCAGAACACCTGCTTATGCCGTTTTCTATTGAACAAGAAAAAATGTGTGTGTGCTTATAAGTCAGGAGCGAAAATTTCAGCAATGCGAAATACAAATATTTATATATAAACTTGAAAAGAAATTCAGAAATTGGTTCCAGCTGACTCCAAACTATTTAATCAGTTTCTTAGTAAGGTCAGTTGATCTTTTCGATGATATGAGAGGATTTCGTTCGCCTGATAACATTGAATTGGACTAAATTGAAGAAGAAATCTTTAATTTCAATGATATTTAGTGGAGTTTTAATTATTTCTTATCAACCTCTGAATCAGGCAGTTCACCGCTTTTAACTTAAGAATAAAACTATATTTTCATTAAAAATTGTTAAAAATATGTTTTTTGTTTACGTTTTTAAAAGACAGCATCTTGTATTTAAAAAAACATGTATTTTTTTCTACAGGTATTCTACATTTTCTGTTAACAATTTTTTTTCGTTATAATCTATTAATAAAGCCTCCAAGATATTTTGCGGTTTTTCTTCGTTTGCTTTCTTTATTATTATATAATATTTTAAAAAATATTTTTTATTATTTCTTGACTTTATCCTTTAATTTCATATGTTAGGTAAAGGGTGAAAGTCTCCTACAGTGACGTCATTAAGTTTGCGAAAATCTACCACCAATCTCCATTTCCGTTCGCCGGAAGCATTTAATTTTTTAGGAACTATCCAAAGCGGACTTTATAGGGCGAGACAGACTCGCGAATGATTTTTTGCTTTAACATTTTGGAAATTTGTCGATCCAATTCCTTTTTATGCACCTCAGGTTTTTGATGCAATTGGAGTTGGATTGGTCGTTGCCTTAATTTCATATTTAAGAAGTTCAGTGCAAGTCAATGTGTCGTTAGGCAGAAAGAAAATATCATTATAGGTATTGCAGATATCTAAAACAGAATGCTTTTCTTCCATATTTAAATGTTCCAGTCTAAGATTTTCATGTAATGTTCTTAATCGTTGATATAAATTTAACGGATTTTAGACGATAAAAAAGCATATTTTAAATTAAACGAACCGTCAAAAGTATTATTCAGATGCCCAGACTTTTAAAACAATATTCAGTCATAGCCCTCTTCTATAATTTGCAAAGTTTGTTTTATTTAATGGACGGTTGAATTTAAAATGAATTTTCGCTTCAAAAACCACGACAAATTCGTCCGAAGCCATGGCTATCGTCCTAAAAAAGTCCGAATTTTCGGAATTTTATACAATTTTGTCCTTTAAAATCGCTTTTAAACGGATTTTAGACGGTAACAAAGCATATTATTATTTTAGATTAAACGAACTGTCAAAAGTACCCAAATCAAAGGATGTCGACCCAAGATGAGTAGCTGGTAAAAGAATAAGCTTTGTAGATTTTCGTGTCGAATTTGTGCAGTGAATTAATCCACACCGAAGCTGCCAGTAAGTATTATTAAAGAATCCTAACTAATATTATAAATTCGAATGTGTTTGTTTGTTTGTTTTTTTACGCTTTCACGCATAAACTGTTCCGATTATCATGAAATTTTGTACAGATATTTTCAAGAGTATAGTATAGCTTCGCTCGCCTTGATTTCTACGGTTAGTTTTAATCCAATTTTTTAATTCCTTGAGGTTATATTTGTAAAAAGTTTTTTTCTTGATTTTGGGCATGCCTTGGGTTAGTTTTGGTTAGTTTTTGTTCGTTGCGCCCCTGTAGCGAGCGAAGCAAGCAGAGGGCTATGCGTGAAGTGTAATATTAGACATTCTAATGTAAACGTTACAAATGTAACACACGTCAGGTGGTATCTGTGACGGGAATGTGTTTTGCAGGCTGTCTGTAACCGTTAGTGTAAAACGTGTTCTTTCTAACGCCAGGCAACCAATTCCAAATAAGTGGTTGCCTATATTCAGGTGTCACTCGGCCTAAGGTGGCATTAGATTTTCATGTCGATGATCGCGATATAGGATATGTTTTACACATCAGTGTCTCGAGTACTAGCAGACTCGCTCAATTTTTTTTATACTTATATAAAGTCCTCAATTTTTTGAAGCTTTCAATCTCCGAAAACTAATAATGTATTACACTTATCGAATAGGTCTAGGAGTTTCCCATAAAAGGCAAAGCGTTGGACAGCGATGGAGTGATCTTTTCTGAATCCTTTTTCATTATGAGCATATGTGTTAGCTCTAAATAAAAGATTGGTTTCGGAAGATCAGAAGCTTCTAAAAAATGAAAAGAAAATACCGGTCTGTAAGCAAAATAATTAAATTAAAGATGGGTTCTTCATGGGCAAAAATCGCGTTTGAAATCTAACGATGCGACCTCATCTCGGACCTCATACATTAGAGAAACGGCAATAACAATGGGAAATTTATTTTAGATGATCTCCTCGGATAAAGTCTGGAAAAAAATTTAAGCAATTTTCAAAAATATATTTTTTTTAAATCTCAGTAACAAGAGAGACGTTCTAAAAGGTAAAAGGCATAATATTTGCCCCCCACTGAATTGACTTTTTATCTCTTAAGGTTTGGGTTGGTGAGAAGCGAATTTGCTACCCCTTTTATCTGTCCTGGGTTGCACTTATTTATAATTGATATGTATCTCTTGTATTTTTATATGTAAAGAATAAATATTAATTTGACGCCAAAATGTAAATAGATTACCTATATTTGGTGCTCGAGTTGGTTTTTTTTTTTAAAATATACTGCTCTTCGTCATATTTGAAAAAAGATTGCAATTTTATATCGTGGCTAAAGTTAAATTAATGCATTTTTATTCACCTTAGCAGAGCACCGCTGCAATCTAAAAAAATATATCACATATTATAAGGAAACAAAATATGAGATTGCAGAATATTCAACTTGCAAACCAATCTACACTTCACTCACACAAAATAATCTATGAACTTTCGCAAACTTTCTGAAAGAAACTCAAAGTTTCTTGCTTTTATATTTCGAAATGCGGTTACAGAAATATGGACCAGTTAGCAAAATGGGTTTATTTCGTAACTTTTCAAGAAAGATTAGCAAAAACAAATCGACCACGTTTTGACGGCGGACTGTGCTTTTAGAAAATTTGTTCCGAAGTTTCATGTCGAGCTTGATAAAATTTATTTCAAATGAAATATGTGGCTTACGCGATATATGGTGACATTTTAGGAAATAGAGATTCTAAAGACGTTGAATTTAATAAGCAAAATATAGAAAATATAGTAACTGAGTTCAGCTATTCAGTAACTTTTATGACATAACGGTCTCGCTTATGCACACATGAATATTCCAATGTGAAATAACAAAGTCTAAAATTTGTATCTTTTGCTTAAAACTAAATAGGTAGTATATTGTATTATAAGGAGATAAAGTGCCACTTTTTGTGAGCCTGTAGGCTACAAATGAGCAGTAAATGCTACTTTTACACTGAATAATGGGTGCTAATTTTTTTCAATCGTCAATTTATCAGATTAAACTTAACAATACTTAAATCATTAAATTTCTCGAGCGGCTGTAGAAGATTTTTGCTACGAGCAGCACTAAAGGTAAAAGAGTTATCAAGAGAAAACTTGATATATTTATTGAAAGTATTGTTTTTTAATCTATATAAGGTAGAACTTTCACTTCGTAATGTATTGTATTTTTAGTAGTTAACGTTATGGGTCAAAATTAGATCAAAACTACGGCGTGTGCTACAGCAAAGTTATGTTAAAGGAGGCGATGGGCATCGATACCGATATCTCTCTCATGGTAGGTGAACGCTCTCCTTCTAAGCTGACATTCTTGCGACAAAGGAGAATATATAAGTATTCACACAGGTATAGTTTTCACTTCAAAAATTATCAATTATGCATTTTTAATCGACTGGAGGCCAAACTAGCTCCCTACTTTAATGTATGAAAGGTTGTGTGGTCTAGATCATTCGGTTTTACAGTGATAAAATATTAATATGGTGATGTGTCGTGTCAAAACTCGAAATCGCAAAATTTTTTAATTCAACCAGCTCACGCTGTATAAAAGGCATCATGTCTTCTTGTACGATTGTCTACGACGATTCTCGTCAAATAAACAAAGAAGAATTTGGAGAGTTTATCTCCTCTAACATTTTCTTGATTGCAGCGACTTTTTCGGCGATAGAACGACCTAAAGTGACTCCTTTATCAAAGATATACACGCCCAAAAAATACTCGCCATTATTTGATTCTCACCAATCGCAATAGAGTCGGAAGACTCAAAAGGAACGTGTCCAGAAAATTTCGTCTAATTTAATAAATTTTTTCAGCAGTTATCATACATGAAAGCAAAGTTTTGAAAAATCGCTGTCGGCTGATTTGCGTCTACCTACCGCAATTTTGAGCCTTCACGCATGCGTACGTGCTAATTCATTCATTTAGTTATTGTTTCTTGTTTTTTCTGATTCTTGGCGTTGCCTTGGGTTAGTTTGGGATTATTTTGTTTGGTTGCGCCCCCGTACCGAGCGAAGCGAGCATTTTGTTGCTGTTAAATGCGCAGGTCCGAAGATCGAAAATTTGCTGTAGGTAGATGCGAGTCGGTCGGCTGCCCCCAAGTGTCACTTAAAAATGTTCCTAATCCAATCCCATGAATAAAAAAAGAATACATTACACATGACTAGCATACAATTTTTTTTCTACTATCGAAAAATATGAAAAAATATAAATATTATTAAATTACTTTAGGCACTAGTGCGTAAATTAAATTATTTTACGGATTGGTGTGTAAAATACATTATTTTATGCACTGCACTACATGTCAATAAATATGTCAGATTTACTTTACGCACTGTATTAAAAAGGTATATTTTACGGATCTTAGAGAGTGAGTAAAGCAAGTATTTTACGCACGGTAGTAGAAAATAGTATATTGTGTAACTAGTAGGAAAAGCAATACATTCGTGGATGACTGTGGTAATTGCTGGACGAGGCGCAGCCGAGGCCAGCAACACAGGAGTCCCGGAATGTTCTTTTCTTTGTCTTTGGGAAATCTGGACAGGATAACCTTAAGGGGGATAGAAGGCTTTTCACATGTCCACGTTAAAAACGGGCAATATACTTACACAAAGATAACCACGTTGTCTTGTAACCCTTCATCACTGAGAAGGTAAATACTTTGGTACCATTGCGATAAAAAAAAGTAGTACAACAAAATACAACTTAATCTCCTGGTCTATAATACATTATTTTCTTTCAAACTCACAACTCAATGTCAAGTTAAATTTTTAAAAATGCCGTTAACGTCAGAGCAAAAGTCATAAAGATCATATTTTCTCGATTAAGGGATGGGGTTCCTATAAGGGACATTGCTGGAGAATTAGGGGTAAACAAAAAAACCGTGTTATTGGCTAAATCCAAAATTCGAGAGCATGGAAGTATCGTGAGAAAACCAGGTTCTGGTCGCCCAATAGTTTCCACCGTAAACGAAGATACAGATTTGGCTTATTATTTAAGGGACAACCCATTCGAGACCGCTATTAAGGCTAAAGAAGAAACGCATTTTCCTGGATCTTCAATTACAGCTCGAAGAAGAATTCGAAGGTCTGAACTAAAAAGTAGGTGTTTTGCAAACAAAATAAATTTATCAGAACTGAATAAACAAAGGCGACTACAATTTGCAAACGAATATCAAAACCAACTGTGGGAGTCTATAGTTTTTTCAGTCTTGTAATAATGGAAGGGTATATAGGCCAACAAACACAAGATATGATGAAAGGTATACGCACAAGATAAATCAAAGCGGACGTTTTCCCGTAAATGTTTGGGGTTGGATTAGCGCTAGGGGTCCAGGTGTGTGCCATATTGTGCAAGGACGGCTGGCTGCTGCAACTTATTGCAATATCTTGGAAAATGTTATGGTGCCATCATTTGGCGCCGTATTTGGTCAAAATTATATTTTTCAACAAGATAACACAACAACAACCCCAACCATACTGCCCGCATAGTAACAGAGTGCTTTCGACAAAATAAGATTCAAGTTTTACCATGGCCTTCAAAGAGCCCCGATTTCAACCCAATGGAAAATGTGTGGGGAGAAATGACCAAGTTCATGTATAAACATGACTTTCCTCCAAGAAATGAAGAAAAACTGCGCCAGAGGATAAACACGGCATGGGGTAATATAACCCAGGAGTATACAAGAAGTTTAGTCTTAAGCTGCTTTGTAATAGTTTAGGTTAAATGATATATTTAGAATTATTTATTTTTTGTTAAAATGTTGTAATTTTATATGTTTTCCCCTTTTTGCTTTTGTTGACTTGGATGTTTTTGAATATTCAATATATAAATATAATTATAGTTGTTATACACATGTTTTATTATTTTATTGAAAAACTTGAGAAATTTACCCATGTTTAAAATATAGATAGGTATACAATTTTAAAGATAATATATTCATTATATTTCTATCAACAGCGAATCCATTGTAACACCTGAAATTTAGGTGATATTGTCACGAATAGTTTAGGGGGTAGCGCGTTTTTTAAAGAATAACTTCTCAGAGAAGAGCCGCGTCGCGATTAGTACAATGACGGGGTCTCAATGCTTCCTTTAATCTACCACCGTATGGTTTATTCGTGAGGACACGCCTTGTTTAGCGTGCCGGGGGGTGTAACTGAGGTAGACCGGGACCGAGTTACGTGGGGTAAGAAGAGATGATAAAATAAGCACGTTTAGTTTATAACAATAACAATGTATTAACGATAAAACTTTAACAATTATTATTGGTCAGAAAAATGAAATTCGATTATATCCGATTACTACGGTGCGCATGTTTTCTCGATTTGAGTTACTGTTTATAGGTCTTTGTTTACTGTCTTATAATTTATAGTTTTTCTTAAGAGTTGGGTTTTATTTAAGAGCACTTAAAGATTTCACTAAACTTTTTAACTGACTATTTAGACACTTGCCTTTCTCGACACTAACAAACTTCTTGTCAGGACTTTACTATGGAGGTTGTGAAACCCCTGGTCCTAGCAGTCGTTAAATGGCTAACCGGTACCAGGTTTGGAAGGAATGGACTAGAACCTAAAGCAGCCGTATGGCTAACTTTAAGAGCGGATAAAACCCTAAGGCAGTCGTCAAGTGACTAACCCGGGAGCTGGAAGCGAGACTAAAGTCTGCCGAACTGAGGGTTCGTTAGCGTATTTATAATAAAAAAGTGATGATCATCGCATGCTTAAGGTTCAAAATCGCTCCCGTTGATTGCTCGCGTTGGTTATAGTTTGCTTTTAATCTTTATATAACAATCTCCAAGTTCAAGTTCAAACTTACGACAGGGTGATATTTCTTTGGTAGCTTATGCATTTTAGTAGATTACAATATCATTGTGTTATTTCCATAGTAACGACGATATCAATTTCTCGATATCCTTATAGACCAGGACCTCAACTAGGGGCTACTAATTTTTATACTACTTTTTTTTGATCGCAATGGTACTTATATTAATTTGTATTAAGAAACACTACCAATCATTGTGTTACTCTTTTAAACTGCCTATAAGCAAAGAAAATACTACTACGAATAGATGGCTTATTCAAATGGCAATCTGTGAATCTGTACGGAGACATCAATGCCCCCGTAAAACGAATATAATATGCGGTAACCCTCGTGTCGCCCGCCGCAACGCGTCGCAGTGTTGCCAAATGTCCCCACTTATACCGACTCAATATTATTTTATTATTTCGCATTTTCCAACGCAAGTTGTCACAATTTACACACATAATTTTAAAACAGTTATCCCAAACCGATGGGGCAGAAATTTTGCGTACGTATTTAGTTTGGATAAAAATGCAAAATTATCTTGTTTTTATGCTGGTAGAAGACCATATTTAGGAGGAGAATTTTGAATTTAAATTGTCGTATCATGCTCAAAATTTGCATACGTTTTTAGGTCCGGAGACATTGTAAAGTTTTAGTAGTATTTTTGAGCTGGAACAGACCCGTATTCAGGAGGGGGGGCCAAATTTTAAATTTAAATTATATCGAGCATTAAATTTGCATACGTTTTTTGGTCCGGAGACATTGTAAAATTATTATAGTATTTTTGAGCTGGAACAGACCCATATTTAGGAGAAGGGGGTCAAATTTTCAATTTAAATTGGTTGGGGCATTAAATATGCATACGTTCTTTTAGTCCGGAGATATTGTAGAATTATTATAGTATTTTTGAGCTGGAACAGACCCGTATTT
>MU181921.1:692161-708899 GCA_016904865.1 Pissodes strobi | reverse complement strand
AAATTGTATCGAGCATTAAATTTGCATACGTTTTTTGGTCCGGAGACGTTGTAAAATTATTATAGTATTTGTGAGCTGGAACAGGCCCGTATTTAGGAGAAGGGGGTCAAATTTTCAATTTAAATTCTATCGAGCTCTAAATTTGCATACGTATATATGTCCCTCAAGAATGTAGAATTATCGAGTTTTTAAGCTGGTACAGGGTCGTATTTAGGAGGAAGAGGTCAAATCATGAATTTAAATTGTCGTATGAAGCTGAAAATTTGCATACGTGTATGGGCCGAAATCAATATAAAAATATCGTGGTTTTAAGCCGGTACATGACCGCATTTAGGAAATGGGGGTCAAGTTTCGAACTTAAATTGTCATATCGAGCTGAAAATTTTACATAGGTGGGTATAGGTCCGGAGACAATGTAAAAATACTACATGTATAATAACAACATCCATGATTATTACTCTATTCCTATAAAATAGAATATATTATATTATTAAATAACATAAAAATAAAAAAATCGTAAACACATTATGTCGGCATTTCATAGATTATCTAATCTTATTCGGCAAAAACTGTAACATAGGTACATAATATTTAAAACTATAAAATTCAGTATTTTTTTAAGCTCGAGACATAAATAAGTCACAGGGGACAACATTATACGTAAACAATCTGTACAATAAATTAACCAAAGCAGAGGAGCTAAACTGCTAAACTTATTAAAGTTTTGTGGTAAATACCTAAATATTCGACTAATACTTTTTTTAAGTAAGAAAGTGTTTTTGAAAACGCACTTTACAATTTTAGTTCTTAAAAATTGTTACTTTGAAAATCTGTCGAAATCTTACCTGTAATATTTACCTATCTAAATTGTTTTATTATTGTCAAAATATATTTTTTATTGATGTTTAAGGTTGTTTAATTTTTGCTGCACTTTTTTTTTGTTTTTATCTAATGTCCATTTATAAAACATATAAATGTTAGTTACAACCATCTGTTCAATTAATAAAACTTTGTGTCTGTAACAATTATTATTTTTATCAGCCAACCAATGAACATTTTTTGCCAAAATTTTGTCTGTTATTTTTACCGCAAGGTACTCTCTCCACTCATACAGATTAAAATATTTACGGAAATATAAAAATGATTTTTGGACAATAACAACTATGTCATCTTTTGGTACACAACTAAAGACTGTCCAGATTTTCCTGCATAAATTTTATTTAAAAAAAATATTTGCTTTGAATCCTTTAAAAGTGGAATATTACTTTTATTGCAGCTCTCAAAATTATTTAAGCAATCTAAATGGTTAAATTTATTTTTTATTCGTTTAATAAGATACCCTGTATAATAAGTGACAGCACATTCTTCCAAAGGTGTTGTGTATGTTGCGTTTTCAATTAATAAATTTTCAGCACTAGTGGATTCCGCATCAGAAATGTCATCTTTACTTTCAAGACATTTAAAAAATTCATTGTCAGCGCTGTTCTTGTTTTTTGATGTTGTATTAGTAGATAACAATATTTGCCTGTCAAAGTCCTCTTTACAATTGGAATATTGTGACGGTTTTAAAAGGCTAGTAACGGTTTGTATTCTCAAAGATAATCGAAATGATTTTGCGGATGGATTTAAATTCCAGCCCCCTTTCTGCCTAACGACATCGAAAAAATAAAAAAAAAATCTTGGTTTAACCGTTTTATAAGAATAAAACCATTACCATCACTTTTTTCAGCATAATTACCGCGCTGATTGTTGGTACAATACCTTGAAAACAAGGAGGTCTAGATTCTTTTGTTTTTGTTTTGTTACTTTAACTAAATTAATGAAAATATATTTTTTTTTCAAACGTCAGTAAATCCGTCATTACTCTACTGTGTAGGCGGCCGTGAAGTTTCGTTTTTCCTCCGCCGGAGCTTTACTTTTCACTTTTCCACCGGCGGAGGTAAAAGTGTTGTCATAGCAATATAGATATAATACAAACAGACAACAAAATAAGCGTCAACAACTCAAGATTTATTAAACTACAATTTGTATTTATCACTCAATTTGTTACTGCATTTCTAAAAATCACTAATGTAGGAACAAATTCGTTATTATTTAATCGAACTTAGTCAATAACTGCTTACCAATACGGAATTAAAACGCAATCGGAGACGCAATCTTAAAAAAATAATTATTGTTGACAGTGTCCACTGACAGCTTTATGTTACATTACCATAGCAACAACCTGTGCCTATTGACCGACACCGGTCTAAGTCGCCTTGCGAACCCACTTATCTTAAATAATAATTGGATATTATTACTATTAAAAAGAGATGTTTTTGCATTAATTTGTCGACATTTGAAGAAAAAACAGCATATTTTATTTGGAGGAAAAGTTACTTTTCCTCCATATAAAATAATATACTCTTCCTTTCAGAAGAGTCATTGATCGTAAATTCAAAACTTGTGTTATTTTTCCTATATTATTTTTAAGCTCTTTGAAAAAAACAAGTGAGTATCGGAAAGCAGCGAAACAAAAGCAACATGGATTTTCTCTAATGGATCACCCTATATATTTTACGCTAAAGAGAAAGATCTTTTCCTCTTGCTTTCAAAAATATATAATATGTTGACATTCAGAGTATAGTCAAAAGCAGTCATATCGCGCGGGTCCAAAGGTCACATTTCTCATTAATTATCATGCCTATTGACAGACAGACAGGCAGATGCAAAATCTGCCATAAATGAAGTTTTTAGTGAAAATTGTGACCTTTGGACCCGCACGATAAGATCGCTTTTGTTAGTATCTCACTTTTCTGGAGCTGTCAAATTAGAACTTGTCAACGTGGTTGACCGAGGCAGCCATTTGCAATTATGTGAGTTTCAAACATGAATATTTTTTAAGCATCTACTCTGAATGTCAACATATTATATATTTTTATCCTATCGGACGAAAAACGACACCTTTCCGATGTGTATTCTCACCGCAAAAGTCATGATTCCAGTATATTGTATTCGTTGCTTGGCAACATGCATTAACTGTACATGCAGGAATAGAAAATAACTGTCCGGGAATGTAACATTTCTGTCCTATTCAAACGCCTTGTTTGCCAGATCTGACGTCTATTTAGCGTAAAATATACAGGGTAGTCCATTAGAGAAAACCCATGTTGCTTTTGTTTCACTTGTTTTTTTTCAAGGAGCTTAAAAGATAGTAAAGGAAAAATAATACAACTTTTGCATTTACGGTTTTTTTTTGTAAGGAATCACCCTGTGTTACGGGTGAAGCAAAAAAATAGCATTAAAAGGCATTTCGTACATTTTACCCACATTTTACCATAATTTACCTTTTGTCATTGTCAGTCATGTCAGTGTGAAATGCCAAGGAACTAAATGTAATATTGTAATGATGTTAATAAGTAAAGAATTGATATGGAAATGTCCAAGATTGGAAACTACATTTTTGTAGGGCAGAAATAGAAGAAATTAAGCAGTCAATATATGGCACTTTTTTAATAACATTAAACTTAATGAATTACACTCGCGTTTAATCACCGAATATTACCAACATAAAGAAAGATTTCACTGGGGTCTAAAAAATAGTTAGAGTGTCTTGGAAAATCTGGGAAATCTCGCGGGTTCAGATAGAACACGAAAAAATAACATGAAAAGTTTCTATAATTTTCTTCCTACCGGCCATCCCTACGGAGATATGGGCTCCCAAAGGACGCCGCTGGTTTTGGGTTTTTCTTGAATAACTTTTAAAGTACTTGATATAGGTAAGTAAATAAAAATTTAATATGATAACACTAGTAGGGACCTCTTAAAATAGGGCCCTTAAAAGATATTTAGCTTTTTTAATTTACCTGGGCGGACTCAGGTTTACAGCTTAATGCGTATATTCTTAACACCCTGTATGATAACGACCAAAAAAATATTTATGAGTAGCTTGAACCTTAAGCTATAGAAAAAGTATTCTTGTTCAATAATGATAAAACCGTTTTCGATTAAAAAAATTATAAAGAAATTAATGTTTTATTTTTTATTAAGAAAATCGACTGATTTCTTCGGATTTCTTATTTTTTTTGGACAACAACTCAAAAACGGTTTATTTTGTCGCCCTTGAACGGGAATACTTTTTTATAGCTTAAAGTTCAAGCTATCTAAACATTTTTTTTGGTTTTTATCATACAGGGTGTTAAAAAATAAGCACTAAGGTGTTAAATTTTGTCCGCCCCTGGTAAACCAAAGAAGCTAAATAAGTTGCAACTATATTAAGGAGTTCTTACTAGTGACCCTTCTACTAAATTTTTATTGATATATGTCAAGTACTTTGGAGGTTGTTCAAGAAAAAACGATTTCTAGCGGCGACCTTTAGGGGCCCATATCTCCGTAGGGAGGGGAAAAAATATAGGAACTTGTCACGTTATTTCTTCGTGTTCTATTTGAACCCGGGAGATTTCTCACATTTTCCCGGACACCCGGTGTATTCCGTTCACATATTAAAGTCGTCCCCAGTGTGTCATAAAAAAATGTATTGGCCAACCTGAAATCGCCAAATTATATACTTTTTGCAATGATGCGCGTAAATAACTTAGCACCCATAATAAATTATTTGTTCACATCTAACCAATGAAAATGTAATAGTACAGGTAATAGTTGTTAGGTTCGAATTTACCTTAACTTTAAGATGACGTTGTTTGGCAAATATGTCTATATTAATTGTTGAACAAAAATAAACTTTATTTCTAAATCTTCGACAATAATGAATAAAATAAAGCGTTTGCTTTTGCTCTTTACCTATCCTTGTTAGATGTTCCTAATTTGTATGTTTATTTCAAAAAAAATTAAGTAAAAGCATTTGCCTAAATTTTATGCATATCACCCATTGTCAATCATATTATACAGTGGTAAAATGTTAAATATTGGCATAAATGGCCAGCATTTGAAGCCATACATAGATTACAATTTAATATCTCAAAATCTCAATAATAATTATGTTAGGTATACGTAAATGAAAACTGCTTTTCGCCTACTCATGCACGCTTAATACTCAAGTCGCTACTGCGTGACAACACAACACGACACGACCAACAAATATTTTCCTAGTAGAATTATCTATTACTCTTTGACGCCGCGCCGGGCAAATTTCAACCGCAGAAATTTGGCAACGTGGCCGGGCACGCGGTCGCTTTTAAGGCGAGACTCGCTCGATGGAAGCAGGCTCGAAAAGTCTGCTTCCATAGGAGATACAAATTTTTAACATGGGATGAGTTTTCTATTGTGTACTATAATATTCTTTGCTATAAGATAACAAGCTAAATTCCATTTGTTAGAAACGAAAAGTTGTCTTTTAGCTGTTTACTATAATATTGTTTGAGAGTTTCTCTACTCTTTCTTTCATATTAAATTTTTTCGGCATTTTTCTAAAAGACAAGGTTTGTCATCACCAATCCTTGAAAACATTAAAAATCTGGTAAATTTGCCAAAATATTATTATTTTCTTGATTTTCAGTATCTTCGGGAAGATTGACATCTGCAACATAGTTCTCGCCGTTTTTTTTCCTTCTTTTTCAACGACGTTTTCTGAAGATTGTCGTGAATACAAACTCAAAATTTTCATGGATCTTTCGCTGGCCATCTTTTAGATGCTTTTCCAAACCTTTTTTTTTATTTAGGTAAAGTAGTCCAAAGTTAGTTTTCTTTATAAAAAAAAATTACCACGTTCAAAAAATATATTAACAATAGATTAAAAAAAATTATTTAAATATTAAATATTATTCGCTGCTGCAAAATTTGAGCTTTATACGTTGCTGCCGGGTCTATGCTATTTTTGAAGCCGACACCAATTTTCGAATACAAACCTCTAATTTTTCCTTGACATTATTAAAATATTTTACTTTAGTTACAGCTAGTTTCATACAGCACAGCTTTAGATTTTCGTTAAAATTCATAGTTTTGTTAGAACCATATAATTATGTAGAATTCAGTGTTTTTCAGTGACATATATAGCTGAAACTTTTCAGAAATAAATAATATACGGTGTGTCCAAAAAATTATGCAACATATGTGAAACTTCTTTATTATTGGTTTCTCAGAAAGTTTTATTCTTGATAAAAGTTGGTGCTTGCCCTAAAACAATAAAATAGTATTTCAAAATTTACGTACTGCTTTTAGTGCGGGAGTAAATGTTATTTTTCCGAAATCGCGTCAAGAGTAAAGTACCTTAACTTATAAAGATACAGCAAAATTTTATAAGGAAAAGTTTTTCCAAATTAAAAAAAAATATTCTAAATATGAAATATGAGTTAGGTACATCAACTTTTAATTTTTTTTTTCTCGATTTTTCTTAAATGTTATGCCACTGGTGAATGTTTTGTTCTTTTGTTATTAGTATACTTGCCAGGTAACTTAAAAATTTATTTAAGATATAAATTAGTTACATAGTTGCATAATGTTGCAGTTTTTCCAGAGATAATAGCAAGTGTAGGTATCAGTGTGTTGCAAACACATTTAAACCCTTTTGTTTCAAAATTTTTTCCAATCAAAATCATGAATAGACCCATCTCTTTTCATTTCATGCAAAACAACTAATAATTTATTTTCTTTTGCACCCGATGAGTAAAATATGCCGAAGTATCCTAAAAATTCATATAAAATATTTGGTTTTGAAGAGTAGGCCGTGCATTTGGGATAAAACAAATAAATAGCAATAATTTTACTTCACTCTGATATATATGAAATTAATTCTTATTGAGTCAGTCATTCCAATTGTATTTTGTAATTATTGTGGACAATTATCTTAGACTAAAAAAGTTTAAACGTGTTTGCAACACACTGATACCTAAACAGTATGCAACTATGTAACTAATTTCTATCTTAAATAAATTTCCATGTTGCTTGGCAAGGATACTAATAAAAAAAGAAGAAAACATTCACCAGTAGCGTAACGTTTAAGAAAAAAATCGGAAAAAAGAGAGAAATTAAAAATTGATGTACTTAACTCAAATTGCATATTTAGATTATTTTTTTATGTTGGAAGAACTTTTCCTTATAGGGTTTTGCTGTATTCTTTAAAGTTAAGGTACTTTAGCCTTGACGCGATTTCGGGAAAAGATATTTGCTCCCGCACTAAGAGCCGTACTTAAAATCTGAAATACTTTTTTATTGTTCTAGGGCAAGCACCAACTTTTGTAAAGAATAAAATTGTCTGAGAAACCAATAATAAAGAAGTTTCTCATATGTTGCATATTTGTTTGGACACCCTGTATATTATTCCTCTGAAGGCGCTTCATTTTTTCATAAAAAAATGTTTTTAAATTTTTAGTTCTATTTAAATTTTCGGGTCAAATAATATTCATTGAAATGAATGATGTGACCCCAAAACTTATAAATCGACACAAAACCATATATTTCACCTCTCCCCGCTCTCTTTCGCTTCCCCTAAGGGATAGTGGTGTAAGTGACAAAAAATATAGACGGAACCACCTAAAAGCTTGATATTATTAAAACAAATCATACATAACTCGATACTTTCCAAACGTTTCCAATGTTTTACCCCTCTCATCCTTTTCACCCTCCCGAGGAGAAATTATAAAATACAAAAATTTGCTCAACCAAACATCCTTAAAATAACATATTGTTTCGATTTTTTTCCCAAAACCAACTAACCCTTTTTTAACCCCACCCTTTAAGAATTTCATAATACAAAAATATGGCACCAACATGGAGAACGCCTTCATAAAATAAGCCCAAAACACCAAAATCGGTCAAGGCGTTCCGGAAAAATAGGCGAACATACATTAAAAAAATACATCGCAGACGAATTTAGAACCTCCTTTTTAAAGTCGGTTATAAAAGTGATTTTTAATTTATTATTCCTATTTTATATATTAAAATGAAACATTTGTAGGTGTCATTCTGTTAAAATATTTTTACGCAGTTGCAATGAAACGTTTATGATAAAACGACAGAACCCAAAAAAATTACACTTCGAAATTAGAAAAGTCCATGAAATAGCTCTTTTTGTAAGAATAAATTGACATTTTTTGAGTTTTGACGCTTTAGAATAAAAATAAATTATAAATTACTTACCTTTGTAACAATATCACAAAGCGATAACACATTTCAGGTTAAACGGCGCGCCGGCGATCGGCGGCAGCATAATTCAAAATGTCAGTTAAGATGGGTGTAAAGTGACATTCATTGGCTAACCCAAACTAGAGTGTCGTTTTATTTGAAAAGATGTCTGGTGATAGGGTGCAATTTTATGGCGTCTTATTGCAAAATATTTCAATTAAAACATTTTGAGTTGTGACACTTTAGTTCTCAAGGTGCGACATGTCTACAGGCATTTTTCGTTAATTTCCCACTTGTCTTAGAACCATTTTTTTATTCCGAATAAAAATTATTAATATATCGAAATTGCTTTCTTTAGAAAGTGAATATAATTTTCATATTGTCTGATTTGTTAATTATTTTCCTATTTCCGAAGCAACAGGTTGTAATCTGAATGATTATGCAACTCTCTGAAAGAAGGATAATATTTTTGTGACTTGCCACATAAACAAACATCAAATATACTATTAGCAAAGAAAATGTTATAATCAATCTTAAATAAATAAAAAAGCCTGAAAATACTTATAGTAAATAACTTGAAAGATTCTGAAAGGTTGAAAAGATCGAGCTCAGTTGCTTACACGTTAAAATCTTGCCTGAATTGAAGGGAATGTAGGTCAAAGTGTTAAAGTTCACATAGAGAAAGGCTCTAGAAATCGTCTTAACGGCAATAAACGTAAAAAAGGATTTCTTAGAGGCAGACTAGTCGAAAATACAGCACAGAATATACGTCCGAGGATACGTGCGTTAAGCTACTTACACAAAAAGGATCTAAAAATATAGGAGATGGGGCGAGAAATCTAATCCCAAGGGAACCCTGATTCAGAGTATATTTCCTGGACGCTTTTATATGGTATTATGCTTAGAGGACAAGTTATCATATTTTATGTCATTCCTGACATAGAGACAAAATTGCATTACAACCAATTAATATGAAAGAAGGTAGTCGTTTTTGTTTTAAATAAGAAGAATAGGAGAAGCAAATGGAAGTCCCTAATTTACCGATGTGCGCTTACCAGACCACATTTCGCTGATTCGTATATAGTTTTGCTGAACTCTGCATTTGGTGGAAGTTAAGGTTGTTCAAAACGAAATTATCGTTTTTTTTTTCTAAGTGCTTCCCGCCATTCACTCCAATTTTATTTTCCTAGAAAAATCTGCTGACTCGAAAGAATTCTTGCTGACTCGTGTGTGTGATGAAAATTAGAATGGTTATAAATGCAATTTCCGTTTTTTATCTTTCTTTAAATATTTGCGAATATTTGCGCCAAATATATGTTAAAGGAAAAAATCTGTATATTTGCTTCCACTGCAGCAAAATCTATTTTACAAAAAAAGCCGACTCTCTAAATTTTGAGGATGCATGTTTTAATGTAATTGAGGATAGAGTTGGCATGACGTGTATAGATAAAAATGGTATTTAAAATTTTAATTCCCGGAACCGTAAAAGACTTAGACATATTAAGGTGCTAATACTTCGTTGGAAAAATAATAATTTTCTGGCGAAACAGCGAAAAGGGTTAGTTTCAGGCGATTGTAGTGAGTAAAAGATGGTAACTAATCTAAAAGTCCAAAAGGATTTGTATTTTTATTAGAAAAATATTCCAGTGACAGAGGTCTAACTTCTTTACTTTAATAAAATCGGTTATTTATTTTGCTACAGTTATATGTGCTAATTGGAAAAATGCATTCAGAACTAACCTGACTTAGAATTCTTACTGATCAGCAGGGTTTCTCCGTAAAATAAAATTAGCGTGAGTGGGGCTAAATATTTAGAAAAAAAAATGCAAAATTTAAAACTGGCTAATTTCAGACTGCCAGTTCTGGGCAGTTGGGTCACAAATTAAATAGGGAAAAGAAAACCAACACGCAGAAATCAAAAGGCGCATATGATTATCATTGGCAGCTTTTGGCAAATGTGTACTGCCGGTGCAAACATACGGATTGGAAACAATTAGCCTAACAAAAACATTTGCAAACAAGCTTTTAACAACACAAATAGCTATGGAATGGCATGTTAGGCATATCACTTCGTGACAAGATTAGAAATGAAAATAACAGAGCACAGGCTAAAGTTACCGATATAACACTAGAGGTGGCTACGATGAAATGGCAGTGGGCCGGTCACATGGCCAGACTAGATAAGGATAGATGGGCCTATAGAATGAAAGCGTGGAGACCTAGACAGACTAAACGTAGTATAGGACGCCCGCAGAAACGATGGGTGTACGACATCAGGAAATGGCAGGCAAATATTGGTTAAACGTAGGACAGGACAGGGAGACATGGAAACAAATGAGAGAGACCTATATCCAGGAGTGGACAGCTGCGGGTTGAAAAGAAGAAGAAGAAGTTCCGCCATTGAAAATTTTGAGGAACGTGTACAATAGGCAAGTATTATTTCTAAATAATCAAATTAGATGATGTTAAAAATAAATTATTGCATCTTACATGTAATTATACATGCTATTTGATGTACAACCGTTTCGAACATTAAAAGTCTAATTTACTTTTATTTTTAAGAAAAGATCTGTTTTGGGCCTTTGAAGATTATGTTAAGGTAAATATACATAGACATAATTTTAATTAGCTCTACCTTCTTAAAAGCCGTTTGGAACAATGAACTTTCAAACCGTTAGAAGTTATTATAGATGCAGTTTAAAAGTATTAGAATTGAAATACCAGCACATCAAATAACGAACACAAAAGTTTTAATTTGCTAAATTATTGCGGTAAATTTGTTAATATAATATCGCCATCTACAAATCTATATTTTCTACTTCAAAGCATTAATTAATTTATAAGACATTTAGTACCTGCAATATTCGGGTCAAATCAAAGAATACCATGACCATGACAGATTTAAAATTTACAAATTTTAAGGGTTCAAAGTTACTATTAACTTAAACAATTTTGAATACTAAATCGCTTATTTTTCAATACAGGATTGGTCGTAGAAAAAGTAATGTATGCAACTCACACATTTGATGGCTATAACAACATTTGCATATATTACCACACTTGTCTATAGCTCGTGTCATAATTCTCATATTTGTAGCTTATCTGTTATCATTTCATGCTCATTGTATTATATACTAATAGCTATTAAGTAATGAGCACTGAATAAAATATAATCAGAATTTTCGCTATGAAATACCGCTTTTGATCTAAGTCAGACAAATTCCTTTGGTGACAGCCATTAAATTAGAGAAACTGTAACAAGTTTACCGTCCGTTTTATGAAAATATATGAGCAGAGGTGGACGCGCATATTCTACTGATTGAGATCATGTTTCTAATAATTATTATTTTTTATTGTATTGAATATAGTAAAATGTTTATTGCTGTTGATAAACAGCACGTTTGAAAAAAGTCCATAAACATATAGGAAATTTCTTACTAATATTTTTTTAGACACTTAAGACATTTTTGAACTATCCAATATTTAGTTCTAAATGCACTGCTTGACAAAAAAAAATGCAAAATCATCCATGAAACGAAAAATCTTGAATAGCCAAATCTACCCTTATTTCATTTAAATCAACATTAGACGCTAAACCTTGCAATATTAGAATTATTAATTTCATTTGAAAATACGATAGAATAGTTTATGAAAAAAATGAAATATTTGAATCATTGATTGATCAATTAACAGTGTTTGAATAATAAGCAATCTACAAGTTTAATAAATAATAAACAATATAAATATAATAATTAAGGCTACATACCAAATTCGAATTATACGTGACCAAATTATCAGAAGGCATCATTAAATGTCCAAATATGCCTAGACTTTTGAGTTCTAGAGCACTATATTGCCTTCTAGAGTTATACGAGGGTCACTCAAAAAGTAGTCACTTATATACGTATGTACTAGGGCTGTTCAATAAATTTGTAATACGTAATTGTAATAACACAAGCACAGATAAAAACACCACTGTGTGCTTAAGATCGTAAGACAGAATAAAAACTTCAATAAAAATAGAAACTAAATATCGATATCTCTCGAATGCTAGACCAACGCTCTACGTCTGAGCTACAGCCCATTAAAATACTTGTGTCCAAAATGAATATAAGTATACATAGGCCGGTCAAAATCGAGAATAAACTAACAAAACATGATGTATCTCTGACTTTGTTGTATGTTGTTTGGACTCGTAAGGGCTATGTATACCCAAGTTTGCAACTCTCAAAAAGTTGTGGACAAATTTGTACACACCAAAAACCGCGAAATTTTTGGGCTTGTTTCAGATTCTGATCCATATCTCCTAATCCATGCATTTTTCGGCAAAAGCGACATTTTTTAATTGCATTAATTTGTAACAAATTAAGCCTAATTGGAGCTCTGTAGGTCAATTGGTTACCGAATTACGGCACTTTGAAATTGGTCTGTTTTTCCAAAAATTGGAATTTTTCGTTTTAGACCTTCTTTGGGCCGAAACCATTGACCCTACAAGTAGAAATTATAGAATATAATTTGTAGGCAATTTAATTAGCTTTAAATTAAGGGTAGAGCGGGGTCTGTAAGCCTCGTAGTTCTCTTAAAATCTCAAAAAAATCCATATAAGGTAAAATCGCATTTTTACAGAAATGTTCTATAACCTTTCCTATCTTTTCTTTTTTGATTTGGTAATGAAAAAGAAGGCATGAAATCATTGAAATAAACGGTGATATGTATTTTAATACAAACATAAGTAATCAAAAGTACAGTAACTTAATCAATCAATCAGTCAATCAACTTAGACTCACATAGTCAAACTAGTCGCCTTGTTTTTGATGGCCCTGGGCAGTCACTTTCGTTGCTCTCTTCAATAGGTAGGTCTTCCACTATTGGTGGGTCGCCGTCTTCGTCCCCTATAGGTAGGTACTCCAGTATTGGTGGATCGTCAGTATTGTCTTGAGGCTCGTCATCGTCGTCCTCTTCAATGATGATAAGGGCAGGGTTCTGGCACGTTTCCCCAGACCAGGTAGCGCACATCACAGAACATCTGAGCCCTGCTTTCAGGCAAGGGCAGCCACCTCTGCACCTCTTCTTGCATTTGCAGAAAAGGAGTTTTAGGAGCTCTGCGGAGGCAGGAGCTTGCCGACTACTAATGGGGATGAGTCCAGCCGAGGTCAATTCCCAACCCCAGTCGGTGGCCTCTTTCTCCACCCCCAACCACTTTTGCACCTGGTGGTATGTGCGGTAATGGTGATACGACGCAACCTCTGTGGTTGGGGGGCAAACGAGCTAGATTCGCTTTGGCGTTAGCTGCTGTCTTCACAAAATTACGAAAGCGTACATCGTTGAGTGTGTCTTTCGTTTCGTCTCCTCCATATAGGGCAACTAGACACTTGTCACCGGCTGCTGCGACTTGTTGGTGTGTGGCATCTGTCTGGAGGAAAACTCTTGCTTAGTCCACTAGGGCTTGATTTCGTCTGAAGTGGTCCCACGTTTTCATCTTCCCCTGCCAGAACAAGGCAGAGGTGGTATCGCACCCAGTTAATGTGTGGATGAAAAGTTCAAATCCAGGTGGTAGCTCCACTTCTTCCTGGTTGAATGATCTGGAGGGAAATTGGACGCAACCCGCCTCACCTCTGCCACTCTTCTGGAAGTATACGTTGGTTTTAGTGGATCCTAGACCGCAGAGGAGCGCGAGCAAATCCACATCCTCTCCAGAGATGATGACATGGTCACTGGAGGAACTTTTTGCAGAGCAGTCACGACGATATCGCGGTCTGCGTCTTTTTTGATATTTTTGTCTCAATTCCCTCGAGAGCAAAAGCGGAATAGAGAAGCTCAATGAGACGAACCTTGTTTCTGTCATTCGAGACCATCTTCTCTTGGCGGACTGTGATGACGGTCGATGCTTCTAACACAATTTCCGCTGATGCTGCAGAATACCGTCGTGACCGCTCTGCAAATTTGGTGCTCTTTTGGGAGCCATCCTCAGGATACCCGTCGAAGACTACACACACATTTCTCCCAAAGTGGTTAAATATGTATCTTATGTAGCTTGGCGTGATAGCCCGTACAAAATTATTACGATGCCACACGACTTTATGTAGGAGATATCCTCCGTCGACAACAGCAAATGTTTTTGCCTGCACACTTACGTTCTATGTGGTTTGAGTGAAGGCAGCGTAAAAAGCTGATTTTGTGCCTTTACGCATCCTTTCGTCGAAAAATAGGGCCATTGGATATGGTGCGAGTTCGTATGCGAAGTGGGCCTTTAAATGTAGGTCTTACTGTTTCATGATAGACATGCGCTGGAAGATGGTGAGTGGCTCGACATCGACTCTCTTCTTGTGAATCTTGATGGTGGTAGGCGTTGCCAAAGAGATGACTTTTTCTTTCCACCATAATAATAATGTAATAATATGTGTTTCATGTTTAAATATCTCTTCATGCAACAAAAAAGTGGTTAGGTACATTTCTGGAAAATGCGATTTTACCTTATATGTTTTTTTTTTTAGATTTAGGGAGAACTGCCAGGCTTACAGACCCCGCTCTGAACTCAATTTAAAGCTAATTAAATTGCCTACCTACAAGTTCTGCTCGTAGGGTCAATGGTTTCGACGCAATTTCAGTCCAAACACGGTCTGAAACTAAAATTTTTAATTTTTGGAAAAACTGGCCTGTGTTCAAAGTGCCGTCATTCGGTATCCAATTGACCTACAGAGCTCCGGCTTAGTTTGTTACAAAGTTAATGCAATTAAAAATTTTATAGAATCGCTTTCGACGAAAAATGCATGGATTAGGAGATATGGATCAGAATCTGAAACAAGTCCAAAAATATCGCGGTTTTTGGTGTGTACAAATTTTTCCACAACTTTTTGAGAGTTGCAAACTTGGGTACACATAGCCCTCCCTAATAGGTCCAAACAACTAGAAAATCAAAGATACATCATGTTTTGCGAATTTAGCGATTTTTTGTGGCGATTTTGACTGGCCTAACAGGCCGGCATAGCTTTCACTGAAAAATCACCAATTTTGCATTTCTGATTAATTAATTTATTCATTGTTTCATATTTTCATTATTATACCTGTGTTTTTTCGTTAAGTGAATACCTACCATACAGTGTAACAATAATTATGGCCGAATTTAGTGACGATGAAGTTGAAACTGGCACTCCTCCTGAGAATACAGAAGCAGCAAACGAGACATCCTACAACTTGCTACCGGAGAAAACATGACGCAAATACGAAGCCGTTTATCAATCTTTTATGGACTGGAGGAAAAACCAAAATTCTAACTTATTTTCTGAAAACGTCCTTCTGGTTTATTTTCAACAACTCTTACCGAAAGATAAGCCGTCTTCTTTATGGGTACATTATTATATGTTAAAAAGCACCTTGGCATTAAAAAATAATATTCAAACAGAAAATTATATCCGAAACTTAGAGCTTTTTTCAAACTAAAGCCGAAGGGATATCGTGCAAAAAATGCAAAAACCTTTACCTCAGACGAAATTCATACATACATAAATGAAGCACCAGATAATCATCTCGTAACTGGTAAGAAATTATAAATACGACACATCTATTAATTTTATTATTATATGTTATCTTTATAAATTTAATTTTGCATTAATTATGGGGATTGCCGGTGCTTGCCACAGTATCGAGTTGCGTCAGATGAACATCTCCGATATTGAAGATCTAGGCTCAGAATTTTTGGTGAATATACCAAACACGATAGCAAAAACTACCAGAACATTTACTGTTACTGGTAAATTCTACGAATTATACATAAAATATATTAATATTCGGCCGAAAAATGCCTCATTCTTAACTACATTTTTATTTTTTAAATTATAAACAAGGCCACACTAATCCAGACTATTGGAATCAAGAAATTTCGATCAATGGGAAAGAAAATTGCAAATTTTTTTAACCTGCCAAATCCAGAGCTTTACACCGGCCATACATTATGAAGATCGTCCGCTACTCTTCTTGTAGATGGTGGCGGTGACATAACAGCTCTGAAAGAACACGGAGGATGGAAATCTACCTCCGGAGCAGAGAAATACATAGACGATTCAATTAGAAACAAAATGGACACTGCAGATAAAATTTTTAAAACAGTTAACGCCAATGCCAGTACATTATCGACTTACGTGTACGAAAATACCAAGAACAAGAACGTCAATTTAGATATTAATACGACTCCAACTTAAAATTTCACAAATTGCTCAACACAGTTTATTGATTTCTCAGGATGTTCTATAAAAAGAAAGAAAATAAGTATATCAGCATTAATTAATAAAAATATTTACCTTCAAATTGTAAAAGTATGTCTAACTCTTCATTATTGCGATTTTCTATCCCCCCTGATGCTCGTTTTTTTCTCTTAAACGTAGTTTCAGTAGACACTTTATGGTATATTCGAGGAAAAGTATTTAAACTTGGAATCCTCCTCCTTCCAATAATCGTTGATATTCTCTTTTAGCTTGAGACTTGTTGTATCCATTTTTAATATATATTTCATATATGTCACGTTTCTCTTCTTCAGAAAAGTTCATCTTGCCGGCTAATGATATTTTAAAATGTCAGTGAAGTAACTGTCACAGTTTTTTTTAAGTATATCATACGTAACTTGATATTGGCATTTTAATTCTTTGAACGCTCATAAATAGCAAACCACCAGGTATAAATAGGC
>MU181921.1:666965-691761 GCA_016904865.1 Pissodes strobi | reverse complement strand
ACCACAAATTCCTGAGGCTAAAATATGATGATCTAACCCGATTTACCTCTGTCCAAAAGTGGATGATTTCGGAGATACAGAGTGTCAAAAGTTCAATTTGATTTTAGTTTTTTATAAATAATTTTTGTAATAATTGGCCTATTATCACAATATTTGGGTAGGGGGGGTTTAGCGAGGTGAAAATTTTAAATCTGCCCTCATTTTGATTGTAAAATTTAGAGGGCGCCACTTGCGGTACTTTGCACACTTTTAAAACGAAATAACTTTTTTGAGCCACACTGTATTTAACTTTTAAATAAAAATTCTTATTCTCCAACGTCTTTTACATAAAAAAGGTATACCTGGTAAGATTTGATTTGAGCAGTCGTTTTTGAGATATCTGGATTTAAAAAATTCATTTCGTATATGGCTACAATTTAACACAATTTGAAGCGAAGGCGTTTTAATAAAATAACTGTTACTAAAACCTGCTGTCAAATCGAATCTAAAAAAATTGTAATACTTAACAATTCAAGCATACATTTTGATCATAATAGTATGAATTACGGCCTCTATTTTGGTAGGTGAAGTTTGTGAAATTCTTGAAAGTCCTCTGATTCTGAATGGCGTTGTTTTTATTGATTTCTTTGGAACATTGTTGTTTTTTTGTCGTTGTTTAGGTTTTAAATTGCGAGTAGTACTGGAATATCGTGAAAGAGAATTAACAAGAGCCGGTAAATTTTCAAACAATTTGCAAATTTATTTTCGTCATGGCCGTACAGTATACCAACGAAGAAATGACCGATATGGTATTTTGTTTTTGGATATTGCCAAGGAAATTGTTTAGAATCTTGCAGAGTATATAGTGAAAGATTTCCGAATCGTCGCTTACGAAATCATAAAACCTTCGCGGCAGTTGAAAGAGGTCTTCATGAAACGAGTAGGTTTGCGCCCCTTTCTATTAATTATGGTCGTGCACGTAGGTACGGTAAGAACTTCACAGATGAAGCCTCTTTCACGAGGAGTGGCATAACTAATTTGCACAATGAACATGTCTATGCTGAAGAAAATACTTATGCGAGTGAAATAACCCATTATCAGCATGAGTTTAATATCAATGTGTGGGCAGGATCATAGACACTTTCATAATAATTGGTCCTGTCATTTTACCACTTCGACTAAATGGCCAATTTATTTGGAACAACCGCAAAACGAATTGCCAGACTTATTAGATACCTGCCCTTGGAACTTCGAAGAGGAATGTGGTTTATGCATAACGGTGCTCCTCTAAATTTTATGTTAAACGTGCGTAATTATTTGAACGAACAGTATCCAAATAGATGGATAGGTTGAGGTAATGATGCACCCGCAAATTCGATTCCCTGACATGACTTCGATGGATTACTTCTTGTGGGGAACTATGAAAACCTTGTGTATTCTAGTAGGCCAGTAGATTCAGAAGATGAATTAAGGAGACGTATTCAAACTAGTATGATGACGAAATGCTCCAGAGAGTCCAATTTAATTTTTTACGACGTATTAATCTTTGTACACACGAAAATGGAGGTCATTTTGAACATATATTGAAAGCATTTTTCTTTCATAAACTTTTGTTGTTGATGAATCTCTTATTGACTGTTTTTACTCGAGAATAAAATTATAGCACATTTAACTTGTTTTTGTAATTTTTGATGTGGCAATGTGTGTATGGCAATACAATGCAATGATCTGTTTGAGTAAGAAATCAAACATTTAAATCCAGATATCTCAAAAACGACTGCTCAAATCAACTCTTACCACGTATACCTTTTTTAAGTGAGAGACGTTGGAGATTGAAAAAATTTATTTAAAAGTTAAATACAGAGTGGCTCAAAAAAGTTATTTCGTTTTAAATGTATGCAAAGTACCGCCGGTGGCGCCCTCTAGATTTTACAATGAAAATGAGAGCAGATTTAAAATTTTCAACCCGCAAAACCCCCCCAAGCCAAATATTGTGACAATACACCTCTTATTACAAAAATTATTTATGAAAAACTAAAACCAAATTGAACTTTTGACACTCAGTATCTCCGAAACCATCCACTTTTGGACTGAGGTAAGTCGGGTTAGATCGTCATATTTTGACCTCAGGAATTTATGGTAGAATTTTTTCCGCACCTTTTAGAGACACCCTGTATATATATATATTTATTTTTTTTTTAAATCACCGAAGAGAGCTTAATCCAATCCTGATATAATATACAGGGTGTTCCATTTGAAAATATGAAACTTTTTTATGCCACGGTTTTTTGGGACAACCTGTATAAAAGAAAATATACTTAGTAAAAACTACATCTTATTTCCTACAACTTTTGTTTTTAAATTTTTTTCTGAAATAGTCACATAAAAAATAGAAGGGGGGTGTCCATTTATAGTGAATATCCCTGTACCTATAAATAGATTTATAATATGCAAAGTTTAGCGAGTAAATAATAAAGCTCCAAAAAAATATGAAAAAAATATTCTTGAAATTTTCCACTCTAAGGTTTGATTTATCCATCTCTTGGTATCCCTGCCAAGACGTTGGTAACTATGGCAAACTTGTTTCTGTACTAATTATGTTATTGGCAAAGTGAATAAAGATGGATAAATCAAGCCTTAAATAATTAGAAAATCAAAATAAATTTTTCAAACTATACTGTTCACTCTTTTTTTTCTTGTTTCATTATTTGAAATTTGAATTAAATAAAAAATGTTAATCTTTTAACATTTTAAAAACTATAAAGGTACAAATAATTGACAACCAGTCGATATGAATAATAATTAATCTTTTTTAGCTTTGCTATAAAACAGAGACGATCGCTTTCATTGCAACAAAAAATATTTGCACTCGCTCTATAAAAAGGAAGTCGTAGAAAAACTATAGTATCCTACTCGCCTGTAATAGCTATTACTCACTCTGGTGAATTACGACACTCGCCAATTTTTTTTTATGATTTTGTATTTGGGTGGGTGCTCTATACCATCAAGATAAAATATAAAGGAGGCGACATTACGAGACCGACGTATGTTCACTTCCGCCATGTTGTTACTACACTTCTGTCATCGCATCGAGAGAGAGGATTCTATCCACTTAAATTTTGTTTTGTAAAGATTTTTGTGATATTTTTGCTAGTTTTGAGTAAATCATTATGGGGTCTTGTGCTATGCGCAGTTGCTGTAGCAGACACGGTATAGACAAGAAGAAATCTACGGGAATAACGTATCATAGGCTAGTATAAACAAGAAACAGAGCCGTATTTAAAGCATTTTTTGCTGTATTTTTGAAATGCGAAATTGCTACTTTGGGTCTTGGGGGCATCTCTTTTGATGACTTATTTAATGTTTTTTTTTTAAGAATTTTGTGTTTTCAAATACTTTTTCTAATTTAGTTACACACAGTTTCGACCACAGACTGTATTTGACAGTCACAGAATTTTGTTGATCAAAAGAGTCATTGAAAGGTAGTTATGTACATATTAACAACAAGTGCTGAAAATAGTACTTTTCACAGCAGTGGGACAGTTTGGTGGCATAAAGTTATACAAAACGAATTTCTAACGTGTTCCACACTACCTTTTCTATAATTTAAGCACATTTTTGTACCTTTAATAATGAAGCAGTTGCTAATGGTAAACGCTTAATTAGGATAACCATATTATTATGTATAACTTTTGTATTAGCTGGTTAACTAAATAACGAAGGTTTTCAGTCAGGTCATCTCGATTTTTGCGTTTGTGACATTTTGAATCGAAATTCAAAACTAGGAATAAAAGGATTATAAAATAATCTACTTAGTTCTTCCCTGATAAAGTAGCCATATTGTTCCTACACTTACCCACGCCTACCGATACCGTCTTCTATCGTATTATTCAAACGGTGATTGCGCCTCCTTTTATTTTATGCTCTAGACCAACTAAATAAACAAATATTTCTTACATACCTGATTTCAACTAAGCGAAAGTTGATCCATTTTTCAGATTTTTTCGAACTGTAGCTCGCTTAGTTTTCAATTTAGCAAAAAACTTTTTAGATGAAAATTGTTTGGCCTTTTAATGCCTTTCAAATTGAATATAAGATAGTTTTTGCTAGGACATAGAGAAAACCAGTTATAGCTGAAAATCCGGAAAAAGTGCCAAATAGTTGAGGTTCTTTGGTTACAGTTAGTTGCGCTAAGGGTGCAGGAGGTTGAAAACTTGATTTATGCATACTTTCGACAATATATACAAGTTAAAAAAATAAAATATTTTACCTGATTTGCTTCGAGGTTAAATTACCCCGTTATTGGACTAACATATTTTTACATTTACTGTTTTTTCTTGAATCCGTGTGCTTGGTGTCATCTTGCCAGCTACTACGAAATGATCACCTGCCAAAGATTCACGTCTCGTCAATAAAAAACTGGAGTAAAACCTTCCGGATCTAAATTTCTATTTTTGATATACTCCCTAAAAAATGGATCTTTTATGAACAATATCTGGCAAGTTCATCAGATATATTCTATTAATTGATTTTTTCCACTTGAAGCCTATACTTTTGATCCATCTTCTTAAGGAGTCGATGGATAACTCAAAAAATTATTTTTTTTTCCTGAACTTTTGTCTTATTGTTGCCAATGTTACAGATTCTTTTCTGGCGTACATAGAATAAATTGTGTCCGGAATTATATTTGTCAAATATTTTGTAATTTTGGTTTTTGCGGTCTTTTGCTTTGGAATACATATTGAAAGCGTAATAATGGTCTGATTTTATCACATTCTTCTTTATATTTGCAAACGTTGCTTGGCTCAATTTTGTCGCATCTGCAACTCGCTGTATCACATTCCCAATTTAAAGTGCGATTCTGTTTCGGACTTGTTCCTTTTTCAGTTGAAAAAATCCAATCGTGTAATCTACTAAAATGCATAAGCTACTAAACAAATATCACCCTGTCGCAAGTTTAAACTTGAACTTGGAGATTGTTATATAAACATTAAAGGCAAACTATATACAACGCGAGCAATCAACGGGAGCGACTTTCAGCCTTAAGCATGCCATGATCATCACTTTTTTTGGTATAAATACTAAAATATACTCTAAGTTCTTCAGACTTTAGTCTCACCTCCAGCTCCCAAGGTTAGCCATTTGACGACTGCCTTCTGGATTCTATCCGCTCTTAAAGTTAGCCATACGGCTGCTTTAGGCCTAGTCCATTCTTTTCAAACCTGGTACCGGTTAGCCACTTGACGACTGCTAGCACCAGGGGTTTCACAACCTCCATAGTAAAGTCCTGACAAGAAGTTTGTCAGAGTGTTGAGAAAGACAAGTGTCTAAATAGTCAGTTAAAAAGTTTAGTGAAATCTTTTAGTGCTCTTAAATAAAACCCAACTCTTAAAAAAACTATAAATTATAAGACAGTAAACAAAGACCTATAAACAGTACCTCAAATCGAGAAAACATGCGCACCGTAGTAATCGGGTATAATAGAATCTCATTTCTTCTGACCAATAATTATTGCTAAAGTTTTATCGTTAATACATTGTTATTGTTATAAACTAAACGTGCTTATTTTATCATCTCTTACCCCACGTAACGCGGTCCCGGTCTACTTCAGTTACCCCCCGGCACGCTAAACAAGGCGTCCTCACGAGTAGAACATCCAGTGGTAGATTAAAGGAAGCATTGAGACTCCGTCATTGTACTAATCGCGACGCGGCTCTTCTCTGAGAAGTTATTCTTTAAAAAACGCGCTACCCCCTATGCCATTCGTGACAATATATTTAAAATTATCAGCTGCGATTGTTCATTATACGTATTATATATTTTTTCTCGGCATTATTTAAAACTTTTCGAAATAACTTTCGACAACAAGTTGACAAACCAATGTTTTTGATTGATAGTGATGGATATTTCACAGAACCAAGTATATAAAAAATGAGTAATCATCGGATAACAATTTTTCTCAAATGTTTGTTGTCACCGCCGTTTGGAATAAACCAAACAAAGATAAACAAAAATGACGTCATTACAAATGGGTATAATTCCGACTGTACTACGTAGTGAAGCTAATTTCCTTTATTTTTTTTCCATTATGTATGGTTTTCAAATTTTTACTGGCGGTTGACGTTCTTTTTGATTCCACAAGAATAGTTCTATTGGTCGCAAATATTTTTATTAGAATTTGTATAGTGCATTAAACTGTTTCTGGTTTATCTTAATCTGTTTATTTTTATTATTTAAATCTTGAAGAAATAAAATATGAAAAACGTTTCTTCTAATTTGCGTCACAACAAAAGCTCACTCGCTACAATAGCCCAAGATCTCAAGGAAGTTGGTGCCGTCTCCATAAAATATTTGGAATAACGATAGTGATTTTTGGTTTGCATAAGCTGATTCTATTTTTGCTACGCAAGAAAATCAGAAATTAGATATTTGATCCTGTCGTCTCTGAATAACGCATCAAAAGAACCTCAACTTGTCACACTTTCAAAACTACTTTTGAAGAATTGATTAGCTTTTGTTAGACAATTCAATAGATTTGTCCTTCTTGAAAAATAATACTTCTGATCAGAGTAACGATTAACGTAGACTTTTCGTTAATCGTTTTATTCTTTTTGCCTTAAAAAATTTTTTGAGTTAAAATAGCTCAAAAATCCGACAGTATTTTAAAAGTTTCATATAATTTACCTAAAGTGACTACAGCGATTTCTTCGCAAACTAATTTTCTACGGACTATCACTGTAAAGTTAGTTCTAGCAAACATTGTCAACTTAATCTTCAGAGTCTTCAATCTGACATTGAGGATTTGAAAACATCCTGCAAAATTTACCATAAAAAATCTATCCATGAAGTAAATGTAGCAGTTAGCAATAATACTTCCTTGCACTTTCTAGGAGGTCTTTTAAAAGCTGATTGAGTTTACGTTTTATGGTATTCTGCTGATAATTATTCATTTTTAACACTACTCTACTATTAGATATGTTATTGGCAATTTAAAAAATATCTGTGCACCATTTTTTCAATTCCTAATAGCCAAGATAGAATATCTAGATGGAAAACGACAAAGTATAGCTATTAAAATGGAATATTGCTCCTTTTTTATTATCTTAATTGTCGATATTTAATAAGCAACCAATTTGCACAAGAATAAAACCCAACATCTATATATATATAAAACAAAGTCGGGTTAGTTACACCACTTATAACTCAAGAACGGCTGAACCGATTTTTATGATCTTTGGTTTGTTGGATTTGTCTCCGCCCCGAATAGCAGAATAACTATTAAAATATGGGAAAAATTCTCGGGAAAAAATTATACAAAAAATTAGTTATAAATTAGGCTTGGAACTCCGTCATCTTTCGCAATTGACAGCTCATGTCACGCGCGATTATAGTTTTTTAGTAATATATGATATCCACTGCAAATCAGTAACATACCTACTACACATTATAGGATAGAAATTCAACGGAAAATAGTGGGAAAGTAGCATAGTCTTAGAAAGATACTGAAATACATAGAAAATACTTGAATCGAAATATAAAAAATTATAGAGAATAAATGACAACAACTGTCAAATCGATTGGTATCAATCACTCCAGTCAAATCGGAAATATACAGTGTGTCCAAAAACTACGCCACCTATGGGAAATTTCTTTATTATAGGTTTCTCAGAAAATGTTATTCTTTATAAAAGTTGATCCCTGAAAAAAAAAAGTAATTTTTACAATGCTAAATTAAGGATAAGTTATACAGGGTCCTTAAAACATACAAACATTAAGATTTAAAAACATTTAAAAAAAATTTGATATTCTGCAGAAAAACAAGTTCCTATTAACTTGTTGTTCAAAAAATTAAGAACAAAATTAAGAAAAAGAGGGGTTTTTCGAAATTTTTTCAATAATTGTCATGCATTTTCTCCGCATCAGTGCACTTTTGGAAAAAAATGGTATTTGACTTTTATTTTTGCCTTAATAGGAACTTTATTTTTTCTGCAAAAGGTTTTCCGATATTCTCAAATTTTTGTTTTTTAACCTTAATTGTTGTATTTTTTAAGTACCCTGTATAACTTATCCTTAATTTAGCACTGTCAAAATTAGTTTTTTTTTCAGACATCAACTTTTATCAGAAATAACATTTTCTGAGAAACTAATAATAAAGAAATTTCCCATATGTTGCATACTTTTTTGGACACACTATATAAAGCATGGTCGGGTTAGTTCCACCAAGAACGGCTGAATCGATTTTTATTATCTTTGATTTGTTGGATTTGTCTCCGCCTTAAAACGGAAATCGGATATATTAAAAAAGTCGGGTTAATTAAAACAATTAGTTATAACGCAAGAACGGCTGAACCGATTTTTATGATCTTTGATTTGTTACATTTGTCTCCACCCCGAATAGAAGAATAACTATTAAAATATCAAAAACATTATGCAGAAAATTAGTTTTTAAATAAAGAAAGTTTGGAACTCCGCCATCTTCCGCAATTGACAGCTCACGTCACCCATGCTTATAGCTTTTTTGTAATAATTGATGTCCACTGCAAGTCAGTGACATACTACACATTATAGATTAGAAATTCAATGGAAAATAATGAAATAAATAGAAAATACTTGAATCTAAATGTAAACAAAAATATAGAGAATTAATGACATGTGACAGTCGTTGGTCTCAATCATACCAGATCTTATCATCTACTTTTATTGAATTTTTATTTTCTTTATATATATTATTCTAATAAATTATTGAACTTAAAATCCTAAATTAAGTTTAGCTAAAAGTTAACAACACATTATTTGACTGTTAGGCGGTACGAAGTTCGCCGGGTCAGCTAGTCTTTAATAAATCTACAGAATATTCTATGTCGTAATTGCTGTTAAATGCGGGTATTATGTTGCTACTTTCAAAATCTACAACTTTTTGCTAATTAATAAAACATTAACAATTATTGTATTGATAAATACATAGGTCATTAAAACAATTAAATTAATTATTCTATGGCAATTATATTTCAGTAATTAACAGAAGTTAATAACGTCATATTTAATTCAATAATATAAAACATTGTATTAAAGCATAGTACTGTTTTGGGCAAAGAAACATTATATTCCCGTGGAAAGGACATATTGTTTAATTAATTAGAGAGCAAATGTTATGCCTAATAAAGCATTCTATTTGAATCGTTCAATGAAATCCAATGACACTATTATATTATTGAGATGATACTAAAGCAGCATCATTTTTCAAACATAAGCTTTCCTTTTATTTATATCAATTATCACTATATTTGAGGAATACTGAATAGAGCGTATCATTGAATAAATTTGTGTGTTTTTGAGATTCTCTGAATTTTCTCCCTCTGATGAGGGATTTAGTCGTATTAAAGTGCCGTATTCAACAATTTTTAGAGATTTAGTCACCAATACAGATAAACTTACTAGGTTGTCTGAAGCATTTCGTGTTAAGGATACTGCAAGTGAAACTGTCGCTAATACCTTAGTTTCAAATTGAATATCTAGATTTAAAGTAACAAAATTTTTAGAACTACATAAACAACTAAAAATTTGCCTAATAATTGGGTGGATACGCTATCCTTAGTGATGCTGAGAGTCAACATTAAAGGATGCCTGTGGAATTAGTTTATAGTACTACTTTGGCGGTTAGGTTACTATAGGCATATTTTTGTATAGAATTTTTTTTAATTAGATATATATTCATCTGAAGTTACTGAGAGTTATTATATTTAAATTAAATCCTCCTTCTTCGCGTTTTAAGCAACGCAAACATTTTATTTTTATTCGTGTAAATTCTGTCCGAAAACGTTTATCATTAGCGCACAAACGTACATTTAAACTATTAGTTAGAAATAATAAATATTTTCTTTTGAAGATAACAAATGAAAGCCATAGAGGCTTAGTAAAAAGTACAGGAATGCTTAAATATCTTCAAACCTCTAAAGCTGCATTTACAAAATTTGGCACTTGCGGGATTCCGGGCATAGGAGCGACGCGACGCGCAAAACGTAACAAGGTTAAAGTCAACTTGTGGAACGAAAAATATGAAAAGGAAGACTCATTTGCTATAGTTCAATATGATGGAGAAGATGCTGCATCTATTTATTGTAATAGCCTGTATTCGGAGTGGAAAGGAGGCGAGCTTTGGTTGCGGTGTCAAAATTGTAAGATGTAAGAAGTGGAGTCATGCAGAATGGGCTGGAGTTTCCCCAAAAACAAGGTATTTTAGTTGCGAACTTTGTGAATGATTTTTTTTTTGTTTAATAAATATATAGGTAATTATAATTGGTTCTAATTTTTTATATTTTAAATTAAAAAAAAAATGTTTGTACACGTTTCTCCCCTTTTTATTTCAAAATTTTCCTATAAAGACTATCTTTGTCATTTTATCCTAGTGCAAGCCCAAAATTACATGCTGCGCAGATTTTTGCTAACTTCGGTGTCATTGCTTCAAAATGTAAAAATGTTGAGTTTGGTACACCATTTTTGGTGGTATTTGGTATAAATCAAAAATTTTCGCCAAGTATTAGAAGTTTTTTTTTATTGTAGGTCAGAAAATGTTGACTTATGAAAAAAAAGTCCGATTGCAGTTTGATGGAAAAATGCTTAAGATCTGATGTAATTTTCGAGGACGTCGAAGATAGAAATAAAGAAGACCATTTAATTAAAGAAATTCTGGATGCAGATACAAAACAAGGAATATCCGATGAGTAAGATGATAATGTTGAAGAAACTGTTGCTACTCTATATTTTCTGGGTAGAGGTAAAGCGTCGAAATGGGAAAAACATGTGCCACCTAAAAATGTTAGAACTCGATCAGAGAATTTGGTATGTCATTTGCTAGGACCGAAAGCAGCGACCAAAATTTTGAAAACGCTCTAAGAAATTTGGAGCTTATTCAATGAAAAAGAGAATATTACAGTTAATTGTGCAATTCTGGATGCAGACACAAAACGAGAAATATCCGGTAAGGAAGATGAGAATGTTAAAGAAACTGTCGCTACTCCATATTTTCTGGGTAGAGATAAAGCATCGAAATGGGAAAAACATGTGCCACCTAAAAATATTAGAACTCGATCAGAGAACTTGGTAAGTCATTTGCTAGGACCGAAAGCAGCGACGAAAACTTTGAAAACGCCTTTAGAATATGTTGACAAAAATATAATACAGTTATTTGTGCAACATATGAATAAAAAATTGATTCGATTAAATACAATAACTATTATTCCCGGAAAGGAGACATAAATCCCACCGATATAACTGAAGTAAAGGCTCTACTGTGTCTAGCATATTTAGCTGGTGTCAAAAAACGTGCTAGGACAAATGCTGAGGAATCATGGGAAGCCGATGTCAGTGACCTAAAATGACTTAGACTTACCAAGTTATGTTCAAGATTCAGATTTCTAATTAAGTATTTAAGATTTGATGATGGTGATACGCCTGAATAACAAAAGTGTACTAGCAAATGTCGATAGGAAATGTGTTTGATGCCACTGTAGAAAATTCTAAGGCTGCATATAATTCATTTGAGCATGTGATGATTGACGAAAACTTGAAGCCTTTAGAGGACGTTATGATTGTGCCGGAATATATCGAGCAATTGGTATGGTTTGGAAATATTCGCGCTTTGTGGCTCGAAATCTCGAAGTATAAGAGAAAAAATAGCCGGCAGGGCAATACGCAGGAAGCAATCCTTTGGGAGCTGTACTGGAAATACTGTCCGAGTCAATTAGAAGGATTGGCAGCAATATTACAGTGCGCAATTGATATACCAAGATGGAACTTATTGCTTATTTGAAACAAAATTTAGGCTCCCGTTGTTAGGAACAATAAGGAAAAATAAAAGACAGATTTTGCTTGAATTCGCAAACCCGTCAACTCGACTTGGAAAGACATCAGTGTTTACATTTCACAAAACGTTCACACAAAACGAAACTTCTATTCTACTCAACGAGCGGTGCGTGTGCGGATCAGTCGGTGGACGTTGGACTTGAAGCAGTGTAGGTTGTATTTTTCGGAAAAGACGTTACTCGGAAGTCCCTTCCAGAGCGAGGCACTCCTTCAGAAAACGGCGTCCTCGTTTTTCGTAACTTCATCGTATGTTGCTGAGCAGCTTGTGTCTGACAGGTGTTTCTGTTTGGCACAACTTTGGGCGGAATCATAAGTGCCAGCTCGTTCGAACACCTTTCGTAGTAGCATCGATAGTAAAGATGTAGGATCGTCACTTCTCTTCAATGCTTAAGGCTATCAAGGTCTTTAGTCAACTCTGGGTCATCCACAAGACGGGCTACTCACCTTTGTATGGAGTCCAATATTTTAGACAAGTGTTTAGGTGCCGAGGTCCACACATGGGAATAGTATTCCAGAGATGGTCTTATCTGGGCCTTATAGAGCAGTAAGAGCTGATGACGTGCATATGGACTCATTATGGTTATTAAGACTGTACGTGAAGTGAGAGGTTGTGAAAAGTTTGTGCTCTTGTTAAATGAACTAAAGAGAGAGTGGTAGTAAGCGAATAATTGCTTAGCTGTTTATAGTTTGTTCAATGGAAATTTGGAGTGTCTGACTAGATAAAAATAAATAAAATTTGAAGAATAACGCCTACAAAAAACTTCAAAACAAAGTAAATTCACTCTCGTCTGCTCGTTGCCAGCAGATAGGAATTTGCAATCGATATCGGTGGCCGATAATAGTGCGGCTGAAATAAAGGTGTCCATACACTCAAAATGACGAATTCAACAAATCTTCAACTTCTAGAAGAGATTAAAAAACTAAGAAATTTCGTGGAAGCAAGTGAAGTAAGGATTTTGATGCAAATTGAATCTAAAATAACTGAAAAACTAAAAACGTTAGAACAAGAAAACACAATTTTGCAAGAAAAAGTAGAGTTATTGGAAAGGCAGAATAGAAAGAACAATATAATCATATTCGGCATTAAAAATAATCTGCCAGAAGTATCACCTAGGCATATTTGTGATAAATTGAACACCCTCCTTAATATAAAATTAACGGTTGATCAGATAAATAATATCTATAGTCTGGGTAATTCACCACTTGCACCAGTTAAACTAGAATTCATATCGACGATCACAAAAGTGTATGTTCTGAGAAATTGCTCAAAGCTGAGAGGTACCAATATTGTAATATCTCACGATTTGACGATAGCTCAACGTGAAGTAAATAACATACTTAGAAGACAACTAAAAAGAGTTAAAACTTCTGCAAATAACTGTTACATTAAGGGTGAAAAATTATTTGTCGATAACGAGGTGTTTTCCGCTGAGGACGTCTTGGCAATTGAAAGAGCTGAAGCTGACGAAACCAATATAGTGCACACGAACAGCGCCCCTAGTACCCCTGGTGCAAGAAAACTTGAAAATCTAGCAGCACCGAATTTTGAAAACCCACCGGCTCCGAATTTGGATAAGCCAAAGAAAGGAGGAAACCTTAAGACAGGATTTCAGCAGCCAGATTCTACACCAAAAGACGATCTAAATAGGAATAATACAATTAAAACCAGATCACGGTTTGGTTCTACAAATACAAATAAGTAATTTATTTTTAAGACTTACCTTTAAGGATGAATGCATATATTGAAAATTATAAACACAGAATTGTAGACACTAGAGTCATTGAAAATATATCTGAATTCAATACAAAATATTTAAAAAATACGGTGGGTAAGTTTAATATAATTCATTTAAACATACGTAGTCTTGGTAAAAATTTCGACAATTTGTGCATATTCTTGAATGGTTTTAAACAGGAGTTTGATATAATTATTTTGACAGAAACTTTTCAGCTGTCTGGTTCTCTGGATGTATTCTCGCTGGATGGATATGATATTTTATATAATCGCGGTACCTTAAATAAGAATGACGGCATAATTATTTATATCAGATCGTTGCTAGATTATACTTTTGAAACTGCATTTATCGGTGAATGTAAAGCAGCTGAAGTAAGTGTCTCGTTAAAAAATCATAACCTTTTTTTAACAGCAATTTATAGGTCACCAAATTCGTTTTCAACACCGAGTCAGTTCAACTTGGCATTATTAAGATATTTGGAAAAAAATAAAAAACACCAAATACATGTTGTGGCAGGTGATATGAATATCGATTTGCTGAGCAGCGACGAAGATGTTGAAAATTATAAAAACTGTTTAAATACATATAATTTCAAATCGTACATAAATAAAATTACAAGGCCCGCTGGTAGAACATGTTTGGATCACTTCCTTGTTAAAGCAAATAAAATTATAAATGAACAGGAAAGCTTTATTTTTGCAAACGACATCACGGATCACTTCCCAATAGGATTAACTATAAATACGGACCAAGAAATTCAAAATGAAAATAAACCAAACCATAATAGTTATCTAAATTACATTGATCTAAAAACAGCTTTGCGGAATGAAATATGGGAAGACATGTACAGATTGAATAATATAAACCAAGCATTCGAATTTTTTATTAATAAATTAAACTATTATATAGATAAGAATACAAAATTGGTAAGGCTAAAGAGGAATAAACAATCGATAAGAAAACCTTGGATGACTCAAGGTCTGGCTAATTCTATTAAAGAAAAAAACAACCTATATTTATTAATGTTGAGAAATCCTGAAAGTAATGAAATTAAAGAGAGGTATAATAGATATAAGAATAAAATTAGAACTTTGATAAATGTAAATAAGAAATGTTTTATGAATAATTTGATAGACAAAAATAAAAACTCATCATCAGCTTTATGGGAGTGCGTCAACAAAATTTGCGGAAGAAAAAGAGCGAACACAGAAATAGAAAAAATAACAGAAAACGGAATAGAATTAGTAGATAAATTTGATATTTCAAATAGCTTCAATAACTACTACAGTGACTTGGGACAGAATTTTGCAAATAAAATATCGCCACCCGATGGTTTTGAGGAACATTTAGATATATTGGAAAGCACTATGTATTTGTATAACACAACTGAAATCGAAATAAAATTCGTCATAAATTCACTAAAACCGAAAAAAGTGCCCGGATGGGATAACATCAGAGCTGAAACTATTAAGGAAATTAAGGATGAAATATTACAACCCCTAACTTGGTTGATTAATAAAAGTTTTAATGATGAATGCTTTCCAGACTGCCTAAAAATTGGGATTATTAAACCGCTATATAAAACAGGCGACAAAACGTTAACTCAAAATTATCGACCAATATCTCTATTGTCAGTATTTTCAAAAATTTATGAAAAAGTCCTTAAGCTAAAAATAACAAAATTTCTGGATAAATTCCAGGTTTTAAGTGATAATCAATATGGATTTAGAGAAAAGAGATCGACGGAAGATGCAATACATGCTTTAATCTCTAAACTATACAGTGCTTTAGATACAAAAACACCTGCCATATGCATCTTTGTCGACCTCTCCAAGGCTTTCGATACGGTATGTCATAAAAGATTACTACAAAAAATTAAATGTTATGGATTACGAGGAAAGATATATAATATATTAGAAAGCTATCTAAAAAATAGAACACAGTATGTGAGTGCTAATGGAGTCTTGAGTGATTCAAAAACAGTTACTTATGGCGTTCCACAAGGTACGGTGCTTGGACCTCTCCTATTTACCCTCTATGTAAATAGCCTGATGGCACTTAACACAAATGGAGACATCATCAGTTTCGCAGATGATACTGTCATAACCTACATGTCAAAGGACTGGAATGCATTGAAGATGGAGGTTGAGGGCGATTTTAAAACAGTTAGAGGATGGTTTCAACTTAATAAATTAACATTAAATATCGAGAAAACGAAATATTTACCATTTACCTCTTACTTGAATAATTTGCCAAATTTTGGTCCAATATATATAGATGATAACACCCAAATTCCCGAAGCATCCTCAATTAAGTACCTGGGTATTACCCTAGATAGGCATCTTAAATGGGACTTACAAGTCAAAACCATTACAAACAAACTTAGAGGGCTACTACATAAATTTAAATACTTGCGCGACTTTTTACATAAAAAACAATTAACAACTTTATTTTTGTCTCTGGTGCAATCACACCTTACCTATGGAATTATTGGGTGGGGTGGTGTAGCTGACTGTCACCTAAAGAATTTAAACATAATTCAAAAATGGATAATTAAGATTATATTCAAGAAACCAATAACTTATCCGAGCGATACATTATTTAGCGAGAGTAAATTTTTTGACATGAGACAGTTATATTGCCAAAACATTCTTGTAAATATTTTTAAAGGAAAAATTCAAATATCTGTTCCTCAACATAATTACAGTACTAGAGGTAAATGTACATACCCTACAATGAGCTTTAAGACAGCCGGCCAACGCTGTACGAATTATTTTGCACCAAGACTATACAATATGCTACCTGATTGTGTTAAGAGTATTGATAGGCTTCCACGCTACAAGTCTTCCATAGAGAACTGGATAGCAATTAACAACAGATATATTTTTAATGATCTAATTGATTTAAGGTATTTAAAATAACTTTAAGTAAAAAAAAAAACACACACACACAACACGATTATGATTTTCACTCCAGGTTATGTATATAATTCACGATTATGTCTCTAACCCCTGATAAGAACCCAACCCAACTATGTACTTTCATGGTTAAGATATATGTTCGCTTTGTTTTACTTTTTATTGCTGTATTACTGTGTCATATTGGTTTATATATATATATTATTAAATGTGTTGATATTTTAAGCAACATCATGCACACACTCATCTATCTATCTCGCACACAGGCATGCGCTATGCCTCAGCGAGTTATCAATGTTTATTCTTCTTTTTTTTTACCTTTTCATGTATTAATATTTGGTTGTATATTTTACTTGAATGAACATTATTATTATTATATTATTTGAGGCAGTAAAATGCTTCTTTTTAGGCCTAGTCCCTAAAAGTCGTCATGGCAACCTTTACGGACTCTTCCGAAATTCCTGAATATGTCTAAATGTCAAATTTCGAATGACATGACAAAATTGTCAAATAGTTGCTACGATATCAAATTCTAAGCTAACTTTGTCGTACATTATGATTTCAAAAATTATGGTAAATTTGCAAATTTAGGCGTTCTGAAGAATTGCAAAAAGCGTATAAATAAAAATTAAATTTTGGGAGCGTATGACAAAAAATAGTGTTTGTCACACGTACCTAAATGAAGTTTTTCAGGACTCATCTGCCATCTGGGGAAACAGCAATGATTCGTCCTGAAAAAGTCCATTTTAGGTACTTGTAATAAAAATAACTATTTTGCATTAACATTGGCACTTTTCCGTTCTCTACCAAATGGTGCTGTCAGATAGCTCAGAAACGTTTCGATTTTTGGCAACGTTATTTTTTTCTATTTTGGTATCATAAAGAAGTCATTTCGATACGCAAGGTAGTGTCGAAAAGAAGCTCTTTTCGACACTAATTTTGTTGACTGGTTGTTATAAATATTAACAAAATTGTTCAATGTCAAGGCTCACTAGCAAAAATTTCGATACCGTTTTGAATGGGATTTCTAATAATACAGACGTCAAAAGTGACAAGATGGCCGTCCAACTTTGATCGCGACTTAAATAAATTAATGTTTTTTATTAAAAAACGTGCAAAATAGAAAAAATAGTATAAAATACACGTTTTAAATGACATTTAGCACACTCGCACGTTAGGAAACTCCCCGCAAGCTGGTCGTTTCCTAATTTCGTGCTCGTGCGATAAAATATGGTCTTTTAAAACTAGTATCTTAATATACTATTATGTCATACCAGGACATTATTGTGTTTTTATACCTTAGATACCATTTACATAATGGATTACTTTATGCCCGTGCGGGCATAAAGTACACTTTATGGACTCAAATAATTGAATTGAATTCGTATTTTCTTAAATATTTGCATATCGTGGATGCAATAACGAACTAGTATGACATAAAAGTTTGTATGCACCACGGGTATTAATAGATGTGTACGCCCTCGGGCGACTTATAAACCCTCTGGCCAGAGGACCTCAGGTTTGTAACATTGTCGCCCTCAGGGAATAAACATCTACTTAATACCCTTGGTACATAAATAACTATTAAAAGCTGACCCGGATTTTTTACAATTTCTGTAGATACCTTGGTCCCCTTTTTTAAAACTGACATAAGTTTTTTTCTTGGGTTTTTAACAAATTAAAATTATATTTTATTTAACACCTTGAGTGCAATGGCCGATCAAATTAATGGTACTGAGGATACAACTCCAAATTTTGGGTTATATAGATTTTGTTGAACGTCAGATGTATGCAAAACGTCACGTCTTGTAAACTGACCCTGGCCATTCTCAAGGTCATCAGTAAATGTTTAGAAAACTGAACAATAGGCTGTGCACGTGGTTTTTAGCTTAAGTATCTCCTATGTTTAGCTATCCAGTTAAACTAAAAAAAATATATATATTATTTATTCATTTATTTTGCTTTATTCAAGATAAAAAAATTAATACCTACATCTTGGCCTAAATACTACATCCAATAAGAAGCTCAAATGCCAATTTTTAAAACAGGAATAAACATATAGACTTGGTTTGTCTGGACAAACTGGACAGAAGTATCTAAATTTCTTGTGAACTTTTGTTGTTATACACTAACAGCATGTCTTTACTGTGCATTTTCCTTTTTCTGTAAAAGGATTTGGCTCTGGAAAGTGGAGTGGGTCTTTAGTTTCAACTTATTCTTCTACTTGCAAGTTGCCTAGCTGATTGATTCATTTTATAATCACTTGTTCCAATGTGTTTAAAAGCCTAATATTTTTGTTATGATGAAAATTACATATGTAAAAAATCTATCAAATGAAAATATACTTTGCAATACCGCTTAACGGTCTTACTGGGGGCAGTGTAGTAACCCATCATCTGATTTGATCAACAGTGCATGCAGGTTTAATTTTCTTATTATTAGGTCTTTTGCTCTTGATTTCGACCATCGAATGTTTGTAGGCAGTTCTGTACTTATCATCCCGACATAACTTTTGTCCTTCCAGTCTGTAAGCAAAACTGGGCCATTTCTTTTCCAAACTTGCCTTCGCTCTTGTTTAGCTTGGCTTTCATAGTTTTCTTATGAATTCCCTTTCTATTTTTATCAAAACCGTTTTTTCTGAGGTTTTTTCCTTATGTTAAATGCAGCCAACGAAACACTGGTGTAAAAATAACTGTCAAGGTATATTGTATGACCGTTTTATAATTAATCTTTCATTAATTCCTTAAACACACTTTCAGCATGTGTTGAATCTTCTGAAACTAATATTCCCCTTCCCGTGTCAGCAATAACGTTAAGAACTAACCCTGTAATGACTCAACCAAGGGGGTGCCATATTGTGTCCCCTAGAGTTGTTAGTTGAGTTAGGTTCGATCATCCGGGGCCATAATAATAGTCGTGAGCTTACTTAACTCTATGTATTGATTTTATAATAGTTATTACAACAATTGTATACAGTCAAGTTTCATTACAAGAATCTAGTCTAAGTGGTCTGCTGCCGATGCCGTGTGCAATCGTATGCAGTTTATAAAATATGTTATTATAATATTTAGTAATTTCAATATCCTGTCGATATACAGCGTATATCATATTTTAGCATTAATTTACTGAACCTACTCGCACATTCCGAGTTACAATATGGCTCGGAGTATCATCAATCACGTCATTCTAAAGCCTTATTTTGGAAACACGTGTCAAATTTGAACTAGTTTAGCAAAACAAAACAAAAGTTCCCTAATTAGACTTAGTATTTCAGTGAAGCATAATTAATATGTGATAATATTTTAGGGGGGAATGTTATGATGTTGGACATATATGCAGATCGTTCACGGTCCGCTGGTTATCCTATTAAAACTTAATTTGTAGATTGTTCTAAATCATCTAGTGTAAGTGATTCAAATTCTCGTACAATAAATTAGTTGACTTGCACGAATTGCTCAAAATATATTTATTGTGTCCCGTAAAATAATTAATTGAATTATAATATAAATTATAATTCATTTAAAGACAGCTAGCGGTGGCATATTGCCACAAAATAAGATAAATCCAAGTGACATCACGCCTTTAAACATGTATTAAATGGCCAGCTGCAGGGCAAAAGCAAACTATGGGTTTTCCCAAAGAGATTTGCAATAAAATTTTAGTCTTAAAGAGGTACAGTTATTTTGTTTTAATTTTAAATAAACGGTACAATTTTTAAACTTGTATAAGTGCCTACACTTATATTATATGGACGATTTTAACAATTTCGACACATTATTAATATGATGTTTGAAATGAATGAACATTAACAAATCAAAAGTTTAAGCTAAAATATACAATAGAGTATAGAACGAAAAAATCAATAGTAATTACTAATCCTTTAGCAGTATCGTATGACTGAAATAGAAGCATTTGCTAAAAACATCTCAGTGCTTCTATAATAAATTATCTTTAGGACATGAGGAGATTTGCAGGTCCTGAAAATTTTTGCTTGCTTTGATATTACTCTTTTATTCTCTTAGTTTTCAGGCATTTCAGAATTTGTTCAGATAAGATGTTATGCACTTAATAAACAATTTTTTTTGTATAGACCTCTAGTGCGTCTTTTGCATACTCTATGTCCAGCCATTCAGTATGAGAATTAGCTAGTCTAAGTTTCTTGTTTTCAACGAAACCTAGTTTTGTAAAGTGCAAAATTTCAAGAACTGCTTCCTCGTGGGATATCTTTCTCAGTAGCTACGCTGCTATCGCTTTTAGAATCAGCTCCAAAACGGTCCATTTTACTTGGTCCCTAAGAAATTGAATGTGATACTGGCAGAATTGTTGGTATTTTAGAAACCAGCAAATATTTTTATGGCATAATTTAATTTGTTTTGGCAGATGCTTGTAAAATTTTTCGAATAAAAAATGGAAAAGTTGCTGGCAAATACTATCACATAATATCAACACATAATCAATTTTTGCCCCCAAAATTCTAGATGATGATCGGTTAAAATTTAAACAAAGGAAATATTAATATTCAAAAAATGGTAGCCGCCAATCGATAAGTTAAATAAAACTTATTACAAAAATAACTTCATTAGTATTACCATAGAATTATCTATTTACTTTAAGGAAGCTTAATAGAGAATATGTTGCAAATCTCTTGACCGCTAAACCTTTGAAGGAGAAAATATTAAACAGGGTTACATTGCTGGTTACAAGCTTTACCCTGAAGCAATTTTAAACTAAGCGGACAAAGGTGATTAGTTAAGAATATCTTACCAGTTAATGATCCGCGACTGAAATCTTATTAAGGCACTTTATTTTTATTACCTGACCGCTAAACTTTCGAACAAGAAAACGTTAACCAAGGTACCATTGTAATTCCAAACAACGCGGACACAGAAGGTGATAAGTTAAAATTATCTTATCCCGTCTGATATCTTATTTAAATATTTATTTACTGAACTTACGCGCATATTCTGAGTTACAATATTTTGCCTGGAGTATCATCAATCACGTCATTGTAAAACCTTATATTGGAAACACGTGTCAAATTTTAACCAGTTTAGTGAAACAAAGCATAAGTTCCCTAATTAGACTTAGTATTTCAGTGAAGCATAAATAATAGTGATAATATGTTAGGGGGGACCGTTTACGCGGTCCGCTGGTTATCCTGTTAAAACCTAATTTGTAGATTGTTCTAAATAATCTAGTGTAAGTGATTCAAATTCTCGTGCAATAAATTGACTTGCACGAATTGCTCAAAATATATACCGGGTGTCAAGGAATCCATTAGACAAACCATAATTTCTAGAGTATTAGTTGCATCAAAATGGGCTTTTGTGTAGGTAAATAGTATAGGAAAAGGAGAATTTTCGCATATTTTTTACTTTCCGGTCTAATGGATTCGTTGACACCCAGTATATTACGACTCATAAAATAATTAGTTGAACAATAAAATTTAAAAAATTATGTGTCTCACCTTTATAAGCACACAACTGATGTGAAACTTCTGAAGGGGTTATTATTAATTGAGTTTTCATCTTTTTTAAGCTATCTTTTCTCAACTTTTACCCCCGGTTTCGACACTTTCTTTTTCCTATTTCTTCATTTTTTATTTCGCCGAAAACAGCGTTTCTCTAACTTTTTTTTTGTTTATTAATCGTTTTCCCTTATTTCGTTTTATAATACTTTTATTAACTTTCCGAACAACTCTTTCAATTTTTATTATTTTTTTTTGCCTTATTTTATTATTATTAACTTTTCAAACAATCTTTTATTTTATTTAAATTTTTTTCTCTTCTTTCGTTTTATGATAATTTTATTAACTTTCTGTTTTTTTAAATTTTTTCTAACTTTTTTAATAAATTTTGTTATTTTTTCATAGAGCAGATTTTTTCTTCCCATTTTTGCCATCCCCGACCTCGTAGCTGAACTTCACATTTTTTCGCCGGAAACCGCGATTCTCTTTTTTATTTTTTTTTTCATATTTAGTTTTATAATACTTTTATTAACTTTCCGAACAATTTTTTACGGTTTTTCCCATTTTTTCAAAGATTTTTGGATATCCGGCGAGATCGTGGGTGTGGGGGTATAATCCAGCTATACTTACTAGGGGAGCCCACGCAGCAAAACAGCGGTATTCTCGAGCGTGGTGGAACCTATTGAACTTTGAAGAAGATTAAAATAAGGAGAAGAGAAGTCATATATTGTGTTCATTTTTAGCGGTGGGCTTGGAGAGTAGAGCCCTGAAAACTTCTTAAAAAAACTGTAATAAAAAAATTACTCGAGCGCGTCAGCTATTGATAGTATATACGCCCTACGTGTCCCTCATTCTTGAGGCGTGTCGATCTATCGGTCTGCCCGGTGGAAGTGAACGTACGTCAAAATAAAAAAGAAATTGGCCGCGCGCGAGAATGTCGAAGTGACGTTTTTCAGCAGGTTCGCGACCCTGCTACGTCATAGATCACGCTCAAATTGTCAGATTATGTTTTTCCACCATCCTTGAAATAGTTCTTTCAAATTGAAATAGTTCTTTCAAAATAAAAAAAGAAATCGGCCGCGCTCCAGAATGTCGCAGTGACGTTTTTTTTTGCAAGTTCGCGACCATGCTACGTTATTAGGTCACGCTCAAATCGTCTGATTTTTTACTTAACTGCATTTGAGCATGTAATTAGTCCACCATACCTTAATATGACATGCTCGAGTATGTTCAACAAATCCCATATTGGGCTCCCCTACTACCAGGGGTTGCACGTTGCAACAAAATAAGACAATTCCTAATGCCATCACGGCTTTAAACAGGTACTAAATGGCCAACTGCATTCCCAAAAGCCAAATATGGGTGTTCTCAAAGATTCGCTACAAAATATTAGTCATAAAATAGTACCGTTCTTGCGTTTTAATTTTAAATAACTAGTAAAATTTTAAAACTTATATAAATGAGGAGACAGTTATATCAAATAAACGATTTTACCTATTTCAACTCCATCAACACAGTATTAAATTGACTTAAGCAAGTTAATGATTAATCCTCATTATGAATTCAAAGTTTAAGCTAAATTATTGACTAGAGTATAGAACAAAGAAAGCTTCATTAATAGATAATAAATCCTATAGCAGTATCGGGTGACTGAAACAGAAGCATTTGTTAAAAACATCTCTGTGCTTCTATAATTATCTTTCAGACATGAGAGGAGATTTGCAGATCCTGGATTTTTTTTGCTTGCTTTGATATAACTCTTTTATTCTCTTAAATTTCAAGGGTTTCAGATTTTCTTCCGATAAGATGTTATGCACATTTTTTATATAAGTAGGCTTCTAGTCTAGTACTTGTTTCGCATATTTTATGACCAGCCAGTTAGTATCAGAATCAGGTCGTCTATTCCTGTTGTTTCCAACAAAACCTTTTAAAGTATAAAATTCCAAAAATTGCTTTCTCATCCGCTAATTGTGCTCTTATGAGCATGATCCATTTTACTCAGTCCCGAGGCAAGCGATTGTGATACTGGAGGCTTGTAAAATTTTTCGAAAAAAAAAATGGAATAGTTGCTAACAAATCCTGTCACATAAATTCAGCACAAAATCAATTTTTATCTCCAATATTCTAGATTATGATCGGTTATAATTTAGACCCAGGAAATAATAATTTTAAAACAGTTGTAGCTCCTTAACCATAAGTTAAATAAAATTTATTACAAAAATAACGTCATTATCATGAAATAATCTACTTACTTTAAGTAAGCTTAACCGAGAATATGTTGCAAATCTCTTGACCGCTAAACCTTTGAAGGAGAAAGCATTTTAAACAAAGTTGAATTGCTGGATTCAACCTGAAGCATTTTCAAACTAAGCAGCCAAATCAAGCAGACACAGAAGGTGATTAGTTAAAATTATCTTACCAGTTAATGAACCCCACTAAAATCTTATTATTTTCTGAACTTACTACACATTTCGAGTTACAATATTGCTTGGGGTATCATCAGTCACGTCACTGTTAAACCCTTTTGTAGATACACGTGTCAAATATTTAACTAGTTTAGTGAAACAAAACAAAAGTTCCCTAATTCGACTTAGTATTTCAGCGAAGCATAATTAATATGTCTGTGATAATATTTTAGGGGAAAATGTTCTAATGTTGGACACATATGCAGAGCGTTCATGGTCTGCTGATTATCCTATTAAAACTTAATTAGCAGATTGTTCTAATGTGTGATCTAAATTTTCAAGCAATAGTCTACGTTGGGGTTTGGAACCTTCGGCAACATGCACTAAAACAGAGTTTTATCCACAATACCGAAACAGAATATTTGCACT
>MU181921.1:601775-651965 GCA_016904865.1 Pissodes strobi | reverse complement strand
CATTTATATACTCGCACATTCCGAGCTACAATATTTTGCTAGAGTTCTAGAGTATCATCAGTCACGTCAATGTAAAACCTTATTTTGGAAACAGGTGTCAAAATTTAACTAGTTTAGTGAAACCTAAAAAGTGTCCTGATTAGATATAGTATTTTAGTGAAGCATAATTATTAATATGTGATAGTATTTTAGGGGGGGAATATTATAATGTCGGACAAATATGCAGACTGTGCACGGGCCGCTGGTTATTTTGTTAAATTTTAATTTGTAGATTGTTCTAAATCATCTAGTGTAAGCATAAGAACAATAAATAACCAGAACTCAATGTTTCCTTGTTGCTACGCCTGGGCTGCTGTGACCTCGAACGGCTCTTTCCGCCGAAATTTCGCCGAAACTCGCCAGTATAGGCGCTACGGCTGTTGTAGTAAACGGATCATCTAAAATATGGTAAAATTCTCGCTGTTGGAAATGCGGAGTTATACTTTGGATCCATTTTTCCTTTGTTGAGTGTTTCGTGTTTTAATGGATTTTTGGAAGAGTTAACTTAGATTATACACTAAAATCGATTAATAGCGAGTATTCAAAAGCCATAAGTTAATAATTTGGCGAAATAAGTTTTATTTATTAGCATCTTTAATATCTTAGGAATAATTAAATCGCTGAAAACGTCTGTATAAATAACTTACCGAAAGTTGATTGGACGACTAACCATAACTAACCAAATCTATTAAAATTGATTATAACGTATAGGAACCGGTTCAAATGAATAAGTAGGAAGATACTAAGTACCACACTTGGACGACTAATCAAAACTAACCTAATCCATTAAAAAGTTGATTGAACGACTAACCAAAATTAACCAAATCTATTAAAATTGATTATAACGAATCGTAACTGGTTCAAATGACTAAAATAAGTTGAGACTAAGTGAAACTAACCGAAAGCTGTTTGAACGACTAACCAAAACTAACCAAATCTATTAAAATTGATTATAACGTATCGGAACCGGTTCAAATGACTAAGTAAAATAAGTAGATACTAAGTACCACACTTGGACGACTAATCAAAACTAACCTATTCGGTTCAAATGACTAAAATAAGTTGATACTAAGTTAAACTACCCAAAAGTTGATTGAACGACTAACCAAAACTAACCAAATCTATTAAAATTGATTATAACGCATCGGAACCGGCTCAAATAAGTAAAATTAGTTGAGACTAAGCAAAACTAACCCAAAGTTGATTAGACGACTAACCAAAACTAACCAAATCTATAAAAATTGATTATTATATGATTTTCTCACACTCTTATAACATCGATAAAGAAGTATTCATTTCTGTCAGGTGTAATGTGCTACTCGCGACTTTTTTTTGCCTATCTCGACGAATTATGAGCCCTAGAGTCCAAAAAATATTAAATTCTGAAAAAAAAACAAAACTGTGTCTCTGTGTGTGTGTGTTTCTGTCCGTCACACGACTTTTCTCCAATACCGTTAGGCCGATTTCTACCAAAGTGGGTATTTAGGAGTTTCGGGACAATATCTCTAGACGTTTTATAAATTTTTTCTTTAACCTTACAATTGAAGACCATAATATAGAAAGGTGCTAAGTGCCAAAATCCAAGATTTCTGCTTTTAATTTTTAAAAGATGCTATGATGGTAGACGAATAAATTTCAAAGATGCAAAGTGCCTAAATTATAAATTTCAGTAATCTGTGACGCCATATTGTTAAACAGTTACAATGATATTCTAGCACGAAAATTACATTAATTAAATCGTTCTCTTATTTATTTGAAAAAACAACAATTGTTGACAGTCATTACCAGAATTATTCAATTAATTTTAAATTTCTCAGGTCAACAGTCAGCGTTGGTGTAGAATACCGTTTGTTTATTGTTTCTAGAAATCCGGTCCCATTTCCACTGGTCGTCGCTTCGAGTTTAATTTTTTTTTTGAGGTAGTGTTTCTCTTAGTGAGATTTTTCCCCCCTTTTTTTTGCTGCGTAACGGAGTCTATTTTCATTTTGTATTTGACGGTTGTTTATCCCGAGAAATCAGGAATGCCGTAGTTACCACATTTTTGACTATTATATTTTTATTTCTGTTTTATGCATACACATTCACATTACATATTCAAAACATAATAAATTTATATTATTGTAGGGCTTATTAAAGTATTATTACTTCAACAGCGTAATATATGATAAAAACCATACATTTTCTCATTTTGCTGAATTAAACATATATAACCTTATTAATAAACAAATATTATTCTTTATTTTGAATTTGCTTTAAAACATCACTTTGTTTAATTTTCCGATAACTAAAAAAATATTAAAAATAATCTCAAACAAAAAAAAGCTTAAGTTAAAGCTATATTCTTTACAGGTAGCAAAAAAGTTCTGAGATGAGGTTTCAGAATTCTTTTCCTGCTATTTATTCTTCGTTAGTTATGCAAGCTGTAGTAATTTTGGCAGATTAAAATGCCAAAAGACGAGTTCTGAAACCATTCATTGCTTACCCTTTTTACGGTAAGCTGTGGTTTAACCATGACACAAAGAAGCTCAATCTTTTGAATACACCTCCTTGTGCTCATTTGTTGAAAAGAAGGTTAAACCGATTTTATCTGAAGCAGGAGATAAATAGTAACCATACAAGTGCCGAAAATGATACCTACCTTTTCGCATGCGATGGCAGTTGCCGAACAACGGGAAGTGGAGTTCGGTCACGCTGTCGGAAAAACACTTTCTGTATGTGTTAGGTTCAACACTTTTCGTAGGAGCGTTATCATTTGATTCAGGCATATAGGTACATAGTATGTTTTAATCGTAATTAATTTAGAAAATTTTAACAAGAAATAAACAATAATATCGATTTAATATCAATACCAACGAAATATATTGATATTAAGTAGTGTAAAATTCGATGCATTTGGTTATTTGATGCTGTCCTTCAATTCTGATATTTACCATTGAGGTGGACGGTATAGCGTTCTCACGAATATCTGATAACGGCTCTGTATTTAAGTGTGGTTCAATTGCGAGGGTAAAATAATCCTGGCTATTTGAAGCTTCTTTTTTTTAGAGTAATATGCGCTATTTAATAGTTATCGCTTAGACAATCTTCAGTGTCACATTTGTGAATTTTCAGCCGTGTGTTTAATATATTGGTGGCCAATAATGTGGCAACGTTCTGTAAAGGATTCGGTGTGTAGGAGGCCCAAGTGTCCTACGATGTTAGAAATAATTTTCCCGATATACACGCATTGTTTATTACATTTTCCACATTTATAGAGGAAAATAAATTGACGATCAAATATATTTCATGTCGCAAAACTTCATTTCCGATATATATCGACATGTATAGTTTTTTAATTTTTAGAGCCGCTGAACGGACTTCCCGTTTGTCATTAAAGTTATGCAGGATTTTTCGATTGGGATTGCGCGGCGCCCGAGAAAATTTAAATTCAACATCTTTGAGAGCAACAAAGTTAATCTGCTATTGTTTAAAATGTATTTCTTTAATTTTTTCAGCCGCAATATTAATCTACACAGATTTTTTTTATTGACCTGGAACCGCTTTTAGGAACGGTTCCAAAACCATCCGTTTCGCTTAAATACTAAGACAGCGAATATGATACTGGAAGCACTGATGGTATCTTAGAAACCAGCAAAATATTTAATCACTGTTGTGATATTAACATTTTTGGCAGATACTGATTTGATTGACATTTTGCATCGGCAACCATTTTTACGAATTACTGTTGTTGAAATATAAACATCGATATAGTAGTGTTCCTAATCAGTGCGCAAATTATGTTCTCCCGCACGCGAAACCAGTTAGACGAACGACGCAAAGCGGAGTTCGCATAAGCTTTAAGTGTGGGAAAACTACTTTGCGCGCGTGTTTGGAAATAGTTATTTTCCTAACAAGTGCGCAAAGTGATACTTTTCCGCACGCGACTGATGTTGACCGAGCGACGCGAAGCGAAGTTCGGTCAATCAGTCAAGTGCGGAATAGGCACTTTGCGCAAAGTTACAATATCGCGAATTACGGAAACTTTTAGGGAAAAGAGTATAATTATGACTTAAAACGGTTTCTTATATTGCATAAAAAGTCCAAAAGTGTAAAGTTTCTAAAAATATATGATCATTTTCTTGTCTCTGGTGATTTTAGAGAATTTTACTTTCCCGCACATTTTCCCGCATAGCGTGCGGGAAAGTACTACTTCGCGCACTGAGTAGCGTGCGCAAAGTAGCCACTTTGCGCACGCTCGTAGGAAAAATATTTTTTTTCTACGAGTAAAATACCTATACCTACATTTTTTAAAAATTTTTATTGGTATAAAAAACAACAACTTATAACTACCTATTTATAATATTAACACCATTAATATTAAATGTGAGTAGTTGATCGCATTTCTTAAATATATTGCAGATAGAGCAACTGAAGGTTAAAATGTCGTACTAGATGTCATTTTCTGGTTTGTCAGTACTGTCGCGTTGCAAAAGGAAAACATAGATTCATCCTTTGAAGTACTTTGAGCTGCACATTTTTTAGGACTGTAGCTTAAAATCTTGTTGTCCTTTTTTATTAGTTGTCGAGTCATCGATGTATCCCTCAGCTACCGCAGTAGATTTCCAACACCCAAGCGTTGTATGTCAGTGATTCCTTTTCCGGAATTGACCAGTAACGTTGCTGATGATCATCTAAAACTGTGCCCTGTGTAGGGCTCTGAATTTGGCAGTTTCAAAAAGGCAGCTATATCAAAAGGCATCTTTCCGAAACTATTTACTCCATCACATTGTGAAACGCATTTTTTGTAGACTAAGAAAAAACGATTGTTTGACGTTATCGGGCGTAAGCTGGTTTATTTTCTGTACAGTTGCAGGTAGGCTCCGATATGAATTTCTTCTGATGTTATAAAGTTTCTTGTTGTATGTTTTTTTGAATCCCTAATTTTAACAATTATGAGGTTTTTTTATCTCCAATATCGGTAGGGGTTAAATTTGCTAGCTCTTCCCTTCGGCATGCGCCGGCAAGTCCGAATATAGTTGCAACTTTGGTAATTGTTTACTATATGGGCGCACGTAAAATTTTGCGATTTTTGTACTTTAAACTATCAAACTCAATAAAAATGCCTATTTTAAAACGTTTTATGATGGCGGAAACCCATATTAACCAATATTTATATTATACAGAGCGTTATAAATCAGCGATCGTTTATTAAATAATTACCCCAGGCCTAATTGTTTATTATATGGGCGCAAGCTAGATTTTGCGATTTGTGTATTTTAAACTGTCAAACTCGATAATAGTATATTATTTTATTTGGAGGAAAAGTGATACTTTTCAGGGCGCGCTCGTGTTTAACAGCCGAATGGAGTGAGGCTGGTAATAGAGAGCAAGCCATGAAAAGTAACTTTTCCTCCACATAAAATATGCTGTTTTTTCTTCAAATGTCGACAAATCAATGCAAAAATATATCTTTTTAATAGTAATAATAATTATTATTATCAAAGATAAGTTGGTTTGCAAGGCGGCTTAGACCGGTATCGGTGAATAGGCACAGGTCGTTGCTATAGTAATGTAACATAAAGCTGTCAGTGGACACTGTCAACATTAATTAGTTTTTTAAAATTGCGTCTCCCATTGCGTTTTAATTCCGTATCGATAAGCAGTTATTGAGTAAGTTCGATTAAGTTAATAACCAATTTGTTCCTAAATTAGTGATTTTTAGAAATGCAATGCACAAATTGAGTCATAAATACAAATTTTAGTTTAATAATTCTTGAGTTGTTGACGCTTGCTTTGTTGTTTATTTGTATCTATGTTGCTATGGTAACACTTTTACCCCCGCCGGCGGAAAAGTGAAAAGTAAAGCTCCGGCGGAGGAAAAATGAAACTTCACGGCCGCCTACACAGTCGAGTAATGACGGATTTACTGACGTTTGAAGAAAAAATAGTTTTGTTTAGTCCGGTTAGTTTTGGATTGTCCGCGTTAATCTTGGTTAGTGTTGGTTAGACTTAGAGCATAATGCATCAATTCTACTAGCCCAAACTCACTGACATAGGATCCAAAAATGTTAAAATTTACAAGGCTGAAATAAGCTATGAGTATATGTGGCAATACCTCGATCGTAAAAATAATTTTTTCTTCAAACGTCAGTAAATCCGTCATTACTCGACTGTGTAGGCGGCAGTGAAGTTTCGTTTTTCCTCCGCCGGAGCTTTACTTTTCACTTTTCCGCCGGCGGAGGTAAAAGTGTTGTCATAGCAGCATAGATACAATACAAACAGACAACAAAATAAGCGTCAATAACTCAAGATTTATTAAACTCAATTTGTGACTGCATTTCTAAAAATCACTAATTTAGGAACAAATTGGTTATTCTTTAATCGAACTTACTCAATAACTACTTATCAACACGGAATTAAAACGCAAACGGAGACGCAATCTTAAAAAAATAATTATTGTTGACAGTGTCCACTGACAGCTTTATGTTACATTACTATAGCAACAACCTGTGCCTATTCACCGACACCGGGCTAAGCCGCCTTGCGAACCCATTTATGTTTAATAATAATTAGATATTATTACTATTAAAAAGAGATGTTTTTGCATTAATTTGTCGACATTTGAAGAAAAAACAGCATATTTTATTTGCAGGAAAAGTTACTTTTCATGGCTTGCTCTCTATTACCAGCCTCACTCTGTTCGGCTGTTAAACCGAGCGCGCCATGAAAAGTATCAGTTTTCCTCCATATGAAATAATATACTATTAAATTGACAGACCACATTCGCACAAATTCAGAGAAGTATCATTTTTTCGAACTCCTGACACATTAAGTTCACCGAGTTGAACCAATCCTGTAGAATTGATGGCTAGCGCTAGCCAGTATTTAATAGAAAGCAGACCAAGATTAGAACAAAGACATGTGATTAATATCGCGCATTTGGTACACAAATTCTGACCTATATTAAATGTATAATAGTAATTCTATTAAGTTTACATGAAGCAAAGGGACAATTTCATAAATTATGACCACTAACCGAGTTCAGAATAAACTTTAAATCAAGTTACCAGCTTGGCCTTAAGTTTGTTTATACTCCCTTTCTAAAGTGCTGATGGGACCTTAAAGGGAGACCTACACTAATTAGATGTGAAGTTATATTAAAGCTAAATTAGATTACCAGCACATTTATTAAGTTGACAGGTTAGGAAACAGTTTGAACAAACATTAGTGAGACAAAAAATGTTGCTGGAATGTTCTAAACTGAATATCAATAAGTAGAACCATCCAAATAAAATTTATTGTTCTCATATACTATGAAGAAAGTAATTTAGTTTTTATATGTATAAAATATAAATATAAATGGCTAACACCTAAAAATCAAAATGCATTTTAATGAATTGTCGCTTTTCAATGCAATATTTATTTAAATAGAAAATCAATCAATTTGGTTAAATTATATATAAAAAAATTAAATAAATTGTTGGCCCGTAGAAGCCTCAACTGAACTAAAATAAAATACTCTTATTTCATATTTAAATGTTCTTTTGTACGTCGAAATTGCCACTCGGATGAAACTAAAGCTCAATATATTATTTTTTTCAATAAAATAAAGAGTTTCAAAGCCAAAAATATGTGCTTCCAGAAAGTTTGAAATGCTATGAGACAAAGTTGACACCCAACCGATACAATTATTATTCTGCTAAAATATTAAAAATATATTATTATTATTATTATTATTCAGCATTTATTGTAAAAGAAATGTGTCTACACAATTTACAAACATTCAGATTATAACCTACAATAAATACACGGTAAATCCACAAGAGAAAACTCGTGCGTGGAAAACTAAACATTCATCATAAGTTACAACTAAATAGTGGTACTCAAAAAATATGCATGCACATAAACGTATACAAAATGCCATAGTAAAAGAGCAAACACAATAGAGTAAACAGTGCCAAAAACAATTACACGTAGAAATAAGATGAGAACAACATATTTTTCACATTAACCTATAAAATCCTTACATTACTATAATCATAATTTGTATCTGTTTAAAACTTTACAAAATACGATACATGGTGAATACATATAGTGAATAAAAACGTTAAGTATTATAGCTATTTTTTTCATCTAATAGTGCGTAAACTTCATTCCTAGTTATTTCACTTGTAAGAAAATTCCTAATAGCATGCTTAAAAGTGTTCTTTGACTGTGCGGTTCTAATAATATGGGCAATTTTTTGGTATATGTTAGCACTTAAGTAAGTGAAGCATCTTTGACCAACGGTTTTTTTGGCTTGGGGTTTTACTACACCATTCCATCTAAATCTCGTGTTATACTCATGACTTATATTCTGCAGAATGATTTTTTTATTAAAGATGCGCATAGCTACAGTTTGAAAGAATAACAATCTTACGTCAAAAATATTTGCTTCATTATAGAGCTGTTCTGCAGGGTAAAGTCGATCTTTGTTAAAAATTATTTTAATAAGCCATTTTTGTGTCACAGTTAAACATTTTAAATGGGTTTGCAATATCCCTCCCCATGCAATTAACCCATAAGTTAAATGCGATTGGACCAATGCATAATAAAGGCATTTAAGTTGTGGTAGTGAAAAGATTTCACCATACATTTTAGATAATTGTATTAAAGATCTAAGCTTTTTGTTGACGTATTCGACGTGGTGGTTCCATTTAAGATGACTGTCAATGTAGACTCCCAAATATTTAATATTTGTACATCGGCTTATCCAAATCTTCTGAGAATTCTCCAAAAGTTCTATGTTTTGAAATTCTGGTAGTCCACTTGAACGACTAATAAAGGACATGAAAAAAGTTTTCGAAAAGTTTATACTCAATAAATGATGGTTGAACCAATTCATATATTTCGGAAAATCGTCTTTAATTAAGTTTTTAAGTTCCTCCCATGATCCAGCTCTGTATCGAACGCCGGCGTCATCAGCATAACTAGTAATTTCGGCCCTACCCTCAACCCTGTATAAATCATTCATATAAATAATAAATAGAATGGGACCGAGAACAGTCCCCTGGGGGACGCCACAATTAACAACTTGCGGATCACTAAGTTCCTCATTTATTACAACCCGTTGGAGCCTATTTTGTAAATAACTTTCTAACAATTTTAAAGTGTTTTCTGAAAAGCCAATATTTCGCAATTTTTTTATTAGGATTTTATGGGAAATAGTGTCAAAGGCCTTTGCTAAGTCAACAAAAATGCATATTGTAGGAATATTGTTATCAATCGAGATATATAATTTTGATACCAAATCGGCCATTGCATCTTCTGTTGACAGTCCTTTTTGAAAACCATATTGATTATTGGATAAAATATTATTCTTTTCTAGGTGATCAACTATTCTATGTTTTAGAATTTTTTCGAAAATCTTAGAAATATTACTAACCAAAGCTATTGGCCTATAGTTAGCTACATCTTCCCTATTTCCCGATTTATATAGAGGTTTAACTATTGCTTCTTTTAAAACGTCTGGATTGATACCATCCTGAATCGACTTGTTAACTAAAAATGCCAATAGTGTTGCAATGTACCGACCAATACCCTTTAAAACTTCAGACGTAATTTTATCCTTTCCAGGCGATTTTTTAGGTTTTAATGTATTAATTATTTCCAGAATTTCTTTTTCAGTTGTTAATCTAAGGTTAACTTTATTCTCTATTTTGGTTTCGCTAAAAGTTAAATTAGTATCATTTTTTATAGTTTTTGCTAAATTCGCTGCTACATTACAAAAATAATTATTAAAAGTGTTGGCAATTTTTTTGTTGCAAGTAATTCCTTCGTTATTTAATACGATCTTTTTAATATCTGAAATCCTATTAGAAAAATGGGTTTCAGCTAGGGGTTCGCGAGACTATGGTCTCGGTCTCGAAAACGAGACCGAGACCGAGACTTACCTATCGAGACCGAGACCAAGACAAGGCAACGAGACTCCCGGTCTCGGTCTCGGTTTCGAAAAATATTTTTATTTGTTGAATTTTCAAAACTTATTTTTCTGAAAAAAATCTCATTTTTATGTATGTTATTGGCAATTTATGCCAGCAACGGGGTCCAATCAACCAAAAAATTGAAAAATCGTGCAAATCCGGGTATAACGCTTGTTTATTTTAAATTGGGCTGTTTCTTTTTAAGATTCTAGAAGAAAGGTTATACTGTTATGTACATAATATGTAATTATGTAGATAACTTATTTTGAGCCATTTCCATTTCCAATAAACAGCTATGAGTTTTCACATTTTTCGTAATATCTACAAGGTAATAAAACATCGCGTATCCATTAAAACAACTGGATATCTGCTTCTGGTACAACCGTGTCAGATTAGTATATTAAAAGATGAATGGCCACCTTTGACCATATCCACTTATACAGTATATACCGTATACCTATGCAGAGTGTCACAAAATTAGTGGACGAAGCATCAGCCCTGTAGTTATTGGTCAAAAATACCTTAAATTTTTTCTATAAACATATATCGGGAAACATCCCCTACGGGAGTTAGGGCCTCTTAAAGGTGAGCCCCTAAAGATGTTTTTTTTTCTAATTATTTCCAAAATTGTGTAAAACAGAGTTTTAAAATTTTGGAATTCCCCTAAGTACACTAAGTTTAATATTTAGAATTCGGAAATGGAATAAGAAATAGAAAATTTTAGTCAGGTCAGGTGCTTAACATTTTGGGAGTGAATATAAAAATTAACGTCAACTTTTTTGTGGGCTATTTTTTTATTTTCTTTACAAGTTTTGAAATTTTTATTATTTTTTTTTGGGTAAAAAAGTGCCTCTTATTTCGTATCATTAGGACGCAGGGTTTTGAGAAAAACAGATTATAAATTTATTCCGACTGTCAAAAACGGGTGTAAATTGAATGCTATAGTTTATCAAATTTTGAAAATCTGTCATAACTTTTTTCTGGAACAAGTGTTTCTACTATTTTATAATAATATGAAGTTTTGTAACGTCAAAAGGAATTTTTGGGGAATATCAAAAATTATAACCTTCATTTTACACCCGTTTTTGGCAGTCAGTATACTTTAAAATCCGTTTTTCTCAAAAACGCTGCGTCCTAGCGGAGCAAACTAAGAGGCACTTTTTTACGAAAAAAAAATCAAATTTTCAAAATTTGAACAAAAAATATATAAAAAGTAGCCCAAAAAAAAGTTAATTTTTAGATTCACCCCCTAAAATGTTCGCACCTGACCAAAATTTTTTATTTTAATTCCATTTTTGAATTCAGAATATTAAAGTTAGTAGAATCCCAAAATTTTCAAACTCTATTTTACACCGTTTCGGAAATAATTAAAGAAAACCATATTCAGGGGCCCATTTTTAAGAGGCTCTAGCTCCTTTCCCGATATATATTTATAAGAAAAATTTTAATTATTTTTGACCGATAAATACATGGTTGATGTTTCGTCCACTAATTTCGCGACACCCTGTATACCGTTAAATTTTAAGAGTTTTCAAAATAAAAGCCCGTTCCCACTTGTCGGGTGTCGGATCCGACAAAATATCGGATGCTCTAGTGGCAATACATTTTGTACGAAGCTGTTCAAATTTATCCGACTCCGTTTTTTTGTCGGCTCCGACAAATATTGTTGGGTGTTTTGCCAGCGCCGCACGCCCGATCAGAAATCGTGTCGGATCTAGTTCGCATATGAGCTTGTATGGCGCTGTTCACATTTGTCGGATGTCGGGCCTGAAAACCCCCTACCAGCTGCCCTAATCATGTATTTTTATAGTTTATGCCTGCTAAAACTCGTGCCCGTAGATCGTTGAATGTAGTTATGGACATTCTAAAATAATTAAAACACTTATGTTTGTCAGTTTTCGATTCAGTGATAAAGTTTGAAAAGTTCCCAAAGAAAATCGTTCTTTCGGGATTGGGTGCACCCAAAATTTTCTATTATTGGCTTGTTTTCTTCTAAAATAATACAGCACAACAAAATCTTCGTCGACGTTCACCGCGCACAGTCGCCTCGTGGAGAGTATCGAAATTGGCTCCATTGCTTGTCTCTGCTCCAGTTACGATCGGGTACGACAGCCGACTAGTGTGAATAGAGACGACGACATCCGATTAAAAAACGGATTCTACACCCGACAAGTGAGAACGGGCTCTAAATGTTTCCATATAATACAGAATGTTTGAAAATGACATCACTTTGTATGGCTACGCTACAACTGATAAGAAATGTAAAAAATAAGAAGAAAAAGCGTTGACTTTGACAATAAAATTGACATAAATCGGTATGTACCTAGTTTTTATGTGTACATACTTAAAAATCCCTATCACTTGTATACCTACCTACATTAGAGGTAAGCATTTTTATATCAAAACAACAATTTAGAAACTAACATGAAATATATTAAAATATTATTAGGTACCTATTTAAGTTAAATATTATTATCCAAGCAACTGTTGCAAACAAAAAATGTAAAATTATTTAAGAAGTTTATCCCTAATATCACATCTACACCAAGAACTGATACACAAAAGACACTTATTAAATGTTTCATTTAACTTAACATTCCGAAGTAACGTTGGTGTTATTAACGAAATAAAACAGTAATTTATTTAATTACTTTTTATTTGCTCAAACCGAGACCGAGACCAATCCGAGACAAGACCGAGACCGAGACCAAGATAGTCTCGGTCTCGAGCTTCGAGACTCGAGACCGAGACCGAGACTAAATTTTTTCTTCGAGACCAAGACCGAGACTTGGCAGGTCTTGGTCTCGGTCTCGCGAACCCCTAGTTTCAGCGAAATTTTTACTCCCAGAACTCGAATTTGAACGAGATTTGGCGGTATCCGGAAAGTTTCATTCTTTTAAATTGTTGAAGAGCCTTGTAACTCATGTTTAATGTTAATACATCATCATACTTTCAAAATAAAATTTCATTCACCTCGTGGGCTACATATCTTTCTAATATATAATTTTTTACCTGATTAACTTAAATTAAGTTAATGAATTGGATCATTTTGAACGATTTTCTTATTTCTTAATAAATAATACGATATTCTAAAGCTGGTATAATTCTTTCGTATTTATAATTACACAAATATGGCCAAACCATTTTGAAAAAGTTTTTAAGATCTCTGGACCTAAAGCCCACGGAGTTTTTGTAAAAATATCTAAAACAAAAAGAATCCGTACCAAATGAGGTATATTCTAAATATTTCCTAGTTTAAAAACGCCATTAGAGAAGCATGTGGCAGTATGATATACATATCTGGAAATTACTTTAAATTGTTACTAAAGAGCCAACTAAAAGAACAATAAAATGTTTTGAGGAGATGCCGAAATAGAAGGAAAACGGACTCGGCGGTAGCTTAGGTGTTAGTTTGTTATGAACCCTTCAAATAGTAAGAATTTCTTATTAAATCCTTGGTTAGAAGACTGTAAATTAAGTTGTTTAAAAAAACCATAATATTTTTAACCGTTTTAGAAACTCGAATTCAGATTAGATATTCAAGTAATATTCTGAAAAACATTTTCAAAGAAATGTTTCATTTTGAAATATGTCTGTATCACTAAGACTAAGGTGACTAAGGAACCGGGGTATAACCGGAACTACCACCATCTTGAAAAGATTTATTTCCAGGTTGCCCATCAAACCATCAAATATTTAGTTTTTTTTTTAAATTACGCTTCTCTATATACAGATCAAAGCGGTTCCCGGTGTAACGTCCTGTATAGGTAAATTAAACGACGTTAAATATACACTGGTGACAAACTGGAAATACTAAATTTAATACGAACTTATATTATTCAGCTAGAAAATATACGTTGACCATATGGGAAAATTAAACGGCGCCGGCGCCGGTGCCGGTGTAAGATTTACGTTGGTAAGAAACTGGGTATATTTAATTTAATATAAATTTTTATTACACCGCCAGAAAATATGTGTTGGCCATCATATAGGTAAATTAAACAAATTAGAATATACGTTTGTAAGAAATGAGTATGTATATATATTATAATATAAACGTATATTATACGGTTAGAAAATATATGTTGACAATATAGTTAAAATTAAATTGTGTAAAATATACGTTGGTAACAAAAACTGGCATATTCAATTTAATATAACATATATTATATGGCTAGAAATTATACGTTGATGATAAATGTTTCGTAATTGATTAATAAATAAACAAAAATATTAATTACGAAAAAATCGTTGAATACGTACGTATACTAATCTACAAGACAAATTTATGTGTTGCTAGGGTAACCTATCCTGAACGGGGAAATATAAATCTGTAAAATACCATAGGATAGAGCGATCGGTTGAGGTGGCAAATTTCAAATTTTCATTTCAAGTTGAATTATATTTTCTCTCTCGCTATGGCCACATGAGGTGAAAATAATTGGCCAAAGCATTAGCTAATATTATACCTTTGATAGCCTGTAAATTGTAAATATTAGAAGCATTAATCAAATAGATGCCTGCCAAAATTAATATTAGTTCGCAGATTTCAATTTCGACGAAAGAAAAAACTAAACCATAATAAAGAATATTAATTATAATCTAAAAGAAAATTATATTGATATTAGCCCTCTTCATTTACATAAGCCCAAACTTTATTGCTGATTTGAAAAAGATAATATTTCAAAGTTCTCAGAAATCGGCATTTTAGTGATTTTGAAATAAATATTCAAATAGTAAAAGTCTGCATGGCTGCCTTTGTTTTCAGTTTTTTCCATTTTAAGCAGCGTGTAAATACTATCATATTTATGCAGTTTATATTCTCTTGATAGCGAGCTAAGAAAAGTGTAATTTATATATTTATTTAATTATTAAAGGACATGTTCTATAAATTGAAGATATCAGATTTTTTTATAAGCTATAGTCCCTTCTATTAGTAAAATACTGAAAATTCACACTAATTTAGAATGAATTATCGCTATTCATACTACATTGATTATCACGTTTTTTCCATCAATTATTTTAGATAATCCATACCTCTTCGTAAAATAAGAGCTAATTCGTAAAATCACTGATCTAAACCGAAAATTCATGGTAAAGTACTAAACAAACAATTCCATTATATCGGTAAGAAAACCAGATTCTTTAGCACTTTCTTATGTTTTTCTTATTAATCCTAGACCTATAGCCAAGTTGGATATTTAATATTTAATTATTCTCAGCTCCGGAGCTGCGAATACGAGTGTTTCTTGTTAACGGCTTATTGCCACCTCTTGGGCCGGTCATATATAAAGGCTAAATTATTAACAGTGTATAATAAGTTACCCACGAAACTACCTAGAATCTAAATCAAGCTGTTCAGCTTTAATTAAGAACTTAGGCCCTTTAGTTCCATCTACATTAATTCAAACGTTGGCTATAACTCTATATTAAGTGAAGTCGAAATATTTTAAGGTTCTATAATGAAAATGTACATTGTTAGAAATTTGTTCAACTTAAATAAATTATATTATAATTTTATAATAATTTACCTAAAACGCTCAGCGTATCTATATCTATAAAATTCTACCAACACAGTAATAAATAATAAAATTATATTAACGACATTACATACCTAAAAATCAATGGCAAAATTTCTCTCTTTGCTGACGACACAAGCATAACTTGGAGTAATTCTAATACTTTCTCCCTTCTTCTTCTTCTTCTTCTTCTTCATAAACCGTAGTTTCTCCACTGGTGGAGATAGGTCTCTTCAAGTATCTTCCAGGTATTTCTATCCTGCGCTTTCTGTGTCCAGTTTCTTCCCGCTGCGGTTTTAATATCGCCTACCCAATTTGGCCTACCCAATTTTCGTTTATTTTCCCAGGGTCTCCATTTCAATACTCTAGATGTCCATCTATTGCTATCCATCCTGGCGACGTGTCCTGCCCATTGCCACTTCGATCTGGCTATTATCTCCGTTATATTCGTTATTCTGGTTCTTCTTCTAATCTCTTCGTTCCTCATATGATCTCTCAAACTGACCCCCAGCATTTGTCTTTCCATAGCTCGCTGCGTGCATTGCAGGCGATGTACGCTGTTTTTTGTAAGGCTCATTGTTTCCAGCCCGTATGTATTTACTGGAAGTATGCAGCCGTACACTTTCCTTTTTAGGTTCATAGGGACCTCCAAGTTCTTGAGTATAAATCCTAGTTTTTTGAATGCAGCCCAACTTTGACCTATTCTTCGCATTATTTCTGCTTTTCGATTTTCTTTGTCAATTTTGAGTTTATGCGCTAAGTATATATACTCGTCTACATTTTCGATCTCTTTCCCTCCGATTGAAAGTTGAATGTTTTGCGTGCTGAGGATTTTTGTTTTTGTGATGTTGACCTCGAGTCCTATTTTTAGAGAGGCATGGTGTAGTTGTTTGATCATAGTCTCCAATTCCGCTGGGTCTTCGCTTATTAGAACCACGTCGTTCGCAAAACTCCGGTGATGGAGATATTCGCCGTCAATTCTAATTTTGTTCCCTTCCCAGTTTAGACCCTTGAACACGTCTTCTAACGCCAGCGTAAATAATTTGGGTGAGATGATATCGCCTTGTCTTACTCCTTTTTTACTTTTATTTCTTCCGTTTTCAGGTCTTCATCTAATTTAACTACTATTACTGATGTTTCGTATATAGATTTGAGGAGTCCTGTATATCTCGAGTCTACCCTGGCGTTATCTAAGGAATGCATAATTTCCCATTGTTCCACTGAGTCGAAAGCTTTCTTGTAGTCGACAAACGCTAAGTGGATATTGATGTTGTATTCATTTGCCTTTTCAATCAGTAAACGAAGAGTTTGTATATGGTCGGTCGTGCTGTAGCCTTTGCGGAAGCCGGCCTGCTCCACTGGCTGGTAGGAGTCTAGTTTATTAGTTAGACGGTTTGTTATAATCTTAGTGAGGAGCTTGTATAAGTGCGAGAGTAGGCTTATTGGTCTGTAGCAGGGACGGCTGGTACATAAGAACTGCAGAGCTGCAGAACCACCAAAATTTTGAAGAAGCTAATAATGCAAAATTAAAGCACCCAATTTTCGGCCGGGAATGCTATTATATATGCCATCTCTGCTCATATACACTGCGAACACGCCGCCGACGCCGGCCGGTGTATGCTCTAGACGGACTACAGTTCACCAGTAAATTTAATATAATTTCCTCGCGACGATATGTGAATGTCCTTATCTGGACTGCTATTATTCGTGCACAGCTATTCTTCTCAACGTAAAGAATGATACAGTTGTCAATTCGCAGAAATGAGCTATTGAATTTTAATAGGGAAAATTTCGCAGTTATTTAGCTGCATTCGTGACAGTACTTGCCGGTTTTTACAAATATAAGCTCTCGCGCATTTTATATAGCTAATTTCAAGAGACAATTATTAATTAATTGATGTGTCTAGATTGTTGTACTTGTATCGTTTTTGTTTCTTGTTATTGTTAGTAGGTTGCTGTGTGGTATAGACTGTAGACATTCATAAAAATGTATGTAGTGCATAATTTAGTGAACGTTAAAAGATTTTTTAAATACACTTACGAGAAAAATTTTGAATTGAAAAATAGAGGTATGGCCATTACCAGATATTTCTATTGAGATAGGCGGTGTTAGCAGAGGAAAATCTTAAACACGTCACTTTAATAAAGAGATTTATTCTCGAAATGACTGGATTTGTAGATTTAGATGCAATAAAAAAGCCCTTTTTTGCTTTCCATGTGTAATTTTCGGAGATAATAAAACATGGTCGGAGACAGGTGAAACTTGGTACATTTTACGGAAAAAATAAAGAAACATGACAATTCGAACAATCATATTTAAAATGCTATGGAATATGCTTTATTAGGTACAGTTAACCAGCCCCGTCTCCAGGGGTGAGGTGGCGAGGCAGAGGCGGCCGTTTTTATTTCTTCTATAAAGTTTTAATTTGTTTGTCTGCAACACGGTAAACACTCTCGCAATGAATTCCTATACATATTTAATTTTTTTACTGTAATGTTTAATCTAAAAACCCGTACGAAAAACAAAATTAGGTAAATTATTTACAAATTTAATGCCTCCCGCGGCGTTCTTTTAACACGGCACAAAATAATTTTCTAATGAACCTAAGCTCAAACAATATAGCTACGCGTAGCTATATTGTTTGTGACCTAAGTCTTGAACCTAATAAGGTTGGCTTAAGTTTAAATAAGTGGGGACATGAAAACGTATAATGTATTATTTCATAGTTAACTCGCTAGTTTGATAGATATTATTAAAATTTTCCTAGTTTCATTCGGTACCTTTTTATACAAATAAATAGTATCGTTATTTGGTATTCAGCTAAATCAGTGGAAGCCAGTGAGGTAAGGCGCTAGGGCGCCGCCTCCCTACTTGGATAATTAAATATTTAAAATAGTTTTTGACAAGAATTTTGTTGATCGTATCAAAAAAAAGGGAAAATGTATGTAACGAGGTTTCGTTTGTTTTGTTATAAAATATTTTTGCTGGGCGAATTTCTAATTCATCATTTTACTCAGTTTGAACTTGAAAATTGTAAAAATTTTCGCCTGCGGCGCATATTTTCGCCTCGGCCGCCTTTCCCCTAGTATATACAAATGTTACGATTTTGCCTGCCCTGAGCAGCACTGCCTCTTTGACAGGTCACGAGCCGCCACTGGTCTGTAGTTATCAAGATCAGCTTGGTCACCCTTTTTAAAGAGAAGGATTACCTCGTTTCTTTGCCAATGTTTTGGGTACCCCTTGTTCTTAGATGCACTTATTAAGTAGAGTTCTTATTGCTTCCCAAACCTCGCTCCCTGCCATTTTTAAGATTTCAGTAGTTATTCCGTCTTCCCCTGGACATTTTTTGTTTTTCATTTATTTTAAGGCCATTTCTGGAATTTCCTCGGAGCCTATGAGAATTTGTCTTTTTTCTTTGATTGTGTTTGGAAGGGTGGTCGAGTAGAGGTCTGTATAAAATTGTTCTACTAATTTCGCTATATCTTCTTTTTCTGTGGCAAGATTGCCCGATTTGTCTCGCAGTTTTATTATTTTTGCTTTCCCTACACGCTAATATCTCCAGCGATCTCGTCACAATCAAAACTTGGTCTGACTCAAAGTGGCTTTGTTTCAACATTGATAAATCGGTAGCCTTTTTTATAAAACAACCTTAGAATAACCTTTGCTACTTCACAACAGCAATATTAAATACGTTGAATCGGCTAAATTCCTAGGTTTGAATATTAGTGCCAATCTTAAGTGGCCGGACATATTGATTCCTTGACAAGAAAACTTTCTTCTGCCTGCTTCGCAACTCGAACGGTTTCGAAGGAACTAAATCTGTCTACTGCCAGGCTCACTAACTTCTCTTTGTTTGAATCTCATCTTCGCTACGGCCTTCCCTTTTGGGGCTGCTGTAACACCGAGCAATTTCGTACCATTTTCAAACTTCAAAAAAGAGCAATTCGTTATTTATTTGGTCTTAATGGCAGAGATCATTGCGAATACTGCTTTAAAAAATATAAAATTCTTATGCTTCCTGCTTTGTTTATTTTAGAAACAACTTGTTTAATACGCAAATATCGAACCATATTTCCCGAAAGGCCACAACATGAGTCCCCAACAAGAAATTCGAGTCAGGACATCTACCTTCCTTTTCCCTCCTCTGAATTAACAAAAAATTCTACCCTTTATAATTCCATGAAGTTATACAATACACTCCCACTACATCTTAAATCCATCCCTACATTTGCTAAATTTCGTGAAAAAACGAAAGCTTACCTACTAGAAAGTCCTTATTATTATATAAATGAGTTTTGCGGGGATTAGATTTAATTTTTTTTTTCTATTAATTTCAACTAATCGTTTATCGTTAAATTTTTCTACTTGGGCATCATGTGCGGCGGTGAAGAGAATTTTATAGTAGGTATAGGATTATCTTTTTGACGAATGAGTGATTTTTCGGATGTACAGGAATTACACAAAATTATATACCAGGCTATCAATTTTAGTCATGTTTTGTTTACTTTCACAAGGTATTTCAACTCTGCAGCCTATGCACATTGTCCGAGTCAAGTTCTTGATAACACTGAGTTTCTTTACCCTATGTAGTTTTTTGTTAAATCGTGACCAATTTCAACATGAAACTTGCTTGTTCTATTTTTATCATATATACTATTGTATATATTAAGTTTTGTTTTGTATTTGCTCTAGTATAATTAGTTTATTTATTTTAATTCGCTTTGTCCATAAAGTTTATTTGAATTTTTCTGTCGCTATAAAGCATACTTGACTTTGACTTTGACTTTGAAAATCCCTTGTTCGATTGCCTATTATTGTAGATAGGCAACTTAACATTGCATTTGGAATTGTTAAAGATATTGTCACATATACGCTCCTACCGCTTGTTGCCTATGGACCTGACTTCATTGCAGTAGTTGCGCTGTGCTCTTTCAGAAGACGGAGCTCAGATATAGGTAGTTGGGAGAGATGAATAGAAACACTCGGTGTAAAAAAAGGCTTGGTTTATTAACTTCAGGTTGAGTATAGAAGGTTGTAAGTATTACCAAAATATTTGGGAATACATATCTCGTAAGTCCCCTGGGATATTCCTCGCGAAAATGTTAACCACGAACAGCAGCGAGAGAGAGGGAGAGCTAGCCTGAAGGGCTGTTACAATTAGATTGACGGGCGGATAGATTATTCGGTCTGGCTGAATATTTAGTTACGTAGTTTACTTTTTATATGTAGTTAATTTAAATAGCACTTTGCCTTATGGCGTAATTAATTTTCACTGATTCACTTTTAAGGCGTGCCTGATCAGAGCGGCTTTTCCCTTTCGATAATTCGCACTGATAGGTCTTTTTTAAAAGTGAGAGCTTTGATCTACCAGAGCGGCTTTTCCCTTTCGGTAATTCGCACTGGAGATCAAAGTCTGTCGGTATGGGCTGCTGCACAGCTTTTTATACCAAACTTTGACCTCTAATTCGAGTATTGTTTTCAATTGTCAACAAGGTTAATCATAACAGTTTATACTTTAATTAACAACAATTTATAATTGCGATTCAAGGTTAAGTTCCAACTTTCCACTGTATGATTTTATGTTAGTTGACACATGCCCTCCCTCCAGAAAACGACGGCCACCGGAGTTTATTACCAGATATGCTATTCCCTTACTACATATATATATTTTTTACATCTTGCACTCAACCTTAAATTAACGGTATCACAATCCGACCGTACTGATCTCTACTCGATCCAAGACGTTCTGGCTGGTTGCAACAGTTTGTTCATTCATTCTACTTGTTGTCCACTTCGTGTCGTGGCTCAGTTTTGTCCACCCGAGTCTTGAAGTGTTGTCGACTCTGTATGTTGCTTGACCCAGTGCTTTTTGCTTACATGGAACAAAAGAAAGGTTTGTTTTAATAATTAACTAATAACTAATTTAATAACAATCAATCAATTTTTTAGTTGCCAAATACAATAGCAACATATGACCGTTGCGGTCAGATTTAGGCGTCCTACCATATATGTGTATTTTTAGGCATAATAAATATTTTAAAACGTTTCCGTGTTTTTATTATTAGCTTTTGATTATCTTATACCATTTCCCCATATTTCAGATTCCTATTTACTATTTGTTGTAAATCCCTCGTATAAAGGATTAAAAATAATTATTTTGATTATGTATATCTGGCAGTTCTATATCTATTCGTATTTAAGCATATACATTAAGATAATTTTAATTACAGCTAACCTATTATTTCTAAATATTATAATATGATATGATACGTATTTATACTACTTTGTATAGTCAGCAGAAATGGTAAGCAGGTCATGTTGATATTCCATTGCTCGGGTCGACTGCCGCAGTCTTTTGAAATATGCAATTTAGGCTACCGTCTGAGTTTTGATTTTCTATCCTTAACGTGTATCCATCCTGTGGTGTAGGGGAGTGGTTTGTGCTGGTGGAGCTGGTCGTATTGCGTAAGTATCTATATAATTTAAATAATAGATATATTAGGAATATTGCAAATATGCTACATGTTATTATAAATAGTATATCGTGCATGGTTTCTTTTGCTGTACTTAGTGCATGTACAGGGGTTGCTAATAGGGGTAATGTTGGCTTGAGTTTGTGAAATATTATGTATATTACTGCAAATGATAGTATACTGATCCATATAACCATGATACTGTGATTTTCGTTTGTCCATTTATAATTATTAGATGACGTTTTCGTTTGCTTGATTTCTGACGTAATCGTTTGTAGCAATTCTTTACTTGATGTTAGGTTAAGATGTGGTATGGATATTGACCAGTTGTGGTTGATGCATTCTTCCATATTACTGAATTTGGATGGCTGTAAATTTGCTGTCGGATTCAGTATAAACGTTTTAAATTTTGTCCATGCTGCTGGTATTACATGAGTAACTGATAATATTACCGGTGAATCGGTTTGGAGTGATTAATTTATTTTTAATTTGTAGCTTACAGTAACATGGGATGGATGTTCTTAGTGCACCTGTAGCTGACGTTTTATTGCTCTGTATTGGATCCATACAGATTAATTCCATGCCCTCTCCAGGATGCATAATAATATATTCATTATCCTCTATCTCAGTGTTGACCATTAGTGACCGGCGATGACGTCTCATTGCGCGGTAAGCTGTCCGGTCCTGCACTGAGTCCTTGTGAAATGGTTTTGTGGTATAGGCTATCGCCTAATAGCCTGGGTAGGTAGTAGTGTTTATTTCCATATGGATTGCATAAATGTCGCTGTGATTTGCCTTGTTACTTGATTGCTACTAGTAGTATTTTTTCAGCTACTGCTAACTACATAGTCTTATGTTCAACTACACACGTTTCAATTGTTCCCCATTTGGGTCCTAATTTTTTTTTATATACACATTTTATGTGTTCTATGCCTTTATTTGTATTGTTTTGAATTGTTGTTTGTTGTTTTGAATTGTCAACAAGGTTAGTCATAACAGTTTATACTTTAATTAACAACAATTTATAATTGCGATTCAAGGTTAAGTTCAAACTTTCCACTGTATGATTTTATGTTTGTTGACAATATTTACATATCTGCTTATGGTTATAAAATTTTAGACATTCCTTAAAAGTACGAAAATATTATTTATTTCAAAACCTGCGGTGAAATGCACGGGTTTTTGTTAAATATCAGCATCTAACTTTTACAGCGCTAACATATTTAAAAACTATTAATCAAATGCAACCGTAATATTAATATAAACTAACCGAAACTACTTGCAGTTTAATTGGATTGACTGTTTGCATCGATTGAGGATCTGAATATCTACGCCTAGAAAGCAACAAGCTGTTCTTGATTTTAAGGATATGTTGCTCCATCTAAATATTGTGGCCTTAGATTTTATCATATTTTTTCTAATTATTGTTTTTTTTTTTAATAATTAGCGGAAGATACTGACTGAATTTTGTGTTAATAAGACGTTTTGAGAACAACTAAACATTATTGGAATAAAAAACACCTAAACCCAACCGTCCAAGTACTAACCACGCCTGACGTTGCTTCAGTGATCGGACGAGAACTACTTTTTACTGTTTTCTCTTAATAAACATGTAACAACTGTATAACTGTGTTCCATCACATTCTCTCGCATATTACATCCTATACATTTCTTTTTACTGTCGCTTTTTCGTTTCAACAAGTCTCAAATGACATCCGTGCTAAAGATTTTTTCACTTCAAAAATGTATTTTAGCTGTAAAATCTTAATAAAAACGTAACAAAAACGCCGGGTCTGTATTTTAAAATATTAAGTTGCGGGGACCCGAAGGCAAGACGCCGGATTAAAGAAACGACAATACCTTTGAATGAATTCGTGAAACAATAAAAATTATTTTGCAATATTTCGGTTTTTTCCGGATATCTCCGGAAGTGATCGGAATTTTGTCCTTTTCTCAGAGCTTGGAGTTCAGCATCAAATTGCGCAACTTTTCCTCATTTTAGCTGCTTCTGGTATGGTTACATTCAATTGAATTTGTAGAGTCCTGCATAGTAAACTCACCAAAACACCGACTCTTTCAGAAAAATGTCGATCATAGAGCCGTCTATGTGTAGAACGATTATCATTATGAAGTGACACAATATAATAATGCATGGTACTACAACTTGATAGATCAGTATTCAACCAGCAAAATGCATGGGAGCATTGTCTCAACTCCGAAACTGCTCCAAATTTTATAGCCAATTGAAGTGGGAAGCGTACCACTGCCTAATTTTCTCTTAGATGAAAAGTTATATCTTGTAAACCACGATAATAACTACCCTTTAAACCAGTTAAATAAAAAATAAGAAAATTCCGTATCCCATAGCTTAGCTAATCCCAATAAACAATAAATCATTAGTAGGAGAGCTAGTGAACCATCCGAGTAACCCGTTTCCCACAAAGCTAGAAATGTTTTAAATTATGTTTTATTATCGGTCAATTATGAAAATATGAATATGGCAGGCATCTCGCGGTTGTGTCATCATCCCTTAAATTTTCGAAAATGTAAAAAAAAAATTATCTACTCCCACAAGGCTACAATTTTAATACGTTGTAATTTACATAAGTTTAAGTGTAAAAAAAAATTGACAACCTATTTTGAGGGTTGCAAGTAAGTGCCAGACGATAGCAAAGTTGTCATCGGGATGGTAATTCATAACCTGCTCCCACAAGGCTGAAATTTTAAGGGCATATTCTATCAATAATATAAAAAGTACATGTAAACAGCCAGACTATTTCGACGGTTACAAGTGTCTGCCAGACGAGTATATAATAGTCAAGACGCTCGATGGGAGTGCGAGCGTAACAGACTTGTTCGAGTTCCAATGTCAGAAAGAGAGAATACATCTATTGTGTAGAGGCATTCCAACAGTAAGTTAAAGGAAAAAGTGAGTGCGCATGAGCTGGTGAGACTTATCTACATGAGCGAGTGAGATGAAAGAACCGGCAGGACCAGGTGATCATTTAAAACGCAGTTGGCAACGGCACAGCTTATCCGCTACCAGCTAGTCCTCTCTACCAATATCGGAAAGTTGGAGTGTCGAGAGTCGAAAGCTTTTGATTCTAAATTTTTCTTAAGAATTCAAAAAGGCCGTTTTTCCCCTTTTTGAAAAATGATGGATTATAGTCACAACCAATCAGTGCATGAATCCTGGTAAACTTAATGTTACAGATGGTCCAAGTTTGGTATAAAGTTAGCTTATCACAACGTTTTTTTTTTTATTTCCAGCACCGTATTCCATAAAAATGTGCAATGAGTCACTAGATAAATGGTCCATATTTCCAAGTATTATAATTAAAATATCAGTATCTGATGATTTAATTAAGATATTCAGATTGTCTTCATTGTTTTGACAAATTTTTGCGTCTGCCATTTCGTGATTTATGCACGACATGTTATCATTAATAATCGAAACAACTGAATTATTTTTAACTACATAATTATGACAATGTATTTTTATGTTTCTACATATGACACAAATTATATTCATTGCTTCCATAATTAACACTAGTAGTAAAAATTAATAAGTATTAATGTTATTGTTATAATTTTTTGATAGGTTTGTGCCACGGCGAGAAATAATGTGCTTATAAGCACATTATTGTTGCCACAGCTTGTTCACTACTAGCTAGTCATCTTGCGGCGGCATGATTTCGGAAAGTGCCGTGCAAATTTTAGAAGAGGGCCATGACTCAATATTGTTTTAAACGTCTGAGCATCTGACAGTTCGTTTAACTTAAAATATACTTTTTTATCTTCTAAATACGTTTTTAAATGGCGAAATTGTATAAAAATCCGAAATTTCGGACTTTTTTTAGGGCGACAGCCGTGGATTCGGACGAATTTATCGAGGATTTTGAAGCGAAAATTAATTTTAAATTTATTAAAAATACTGATGCGCATTCGGCCACTGCCACTGTGGCCACTCCAACTTTCCGATTTCGGTAGAGAGGACTAGCTGATAGTGGATAAGCTATGTCGTGGCTGACTGCCTTTTAAATGATCAGCGGTTCTTTCATCTCACTCGCTCATATATATACGTCTCACCATCTCATTTTTCTTTAACTTACTGTTGGAATGCCTCTACACAATAGATGTACTCTCTCTTTCTGACATTGGAACTCGAACAAGTCTGTTACGCCCGCAATCCCATCGAGCATCATGACTATTATATACTCGTCTGGCAGACACTTGCAACCGTCAAAATAAGCTGGTACTTTTTAAACTATTGATAGAATATGCCCTTAGAATTTCAGCCTTGTGGGAGCAGGTTATGAATTACTAGCCCGATGACAACTTTGCTATCGTCTGGCACTTACTTGCAACCCTCGAAATAGGTTGTCAATTTTTTTTACACTTAAACTTATGTAAATTGCTACGTATTAAAATTAGCCTTGTGGGAGTAGATTAAAAAAAAATTACATTTTCAAAAATTTAAGGGATGATGACGCAACCGCGAAATGCCTGCCAGACTCGTATTTTCAAGATCGAACGATAATAAAATATAATTTAAAAAATTTCTAGCTTTGTGGGAAACGGGTTACTCGGATGGTTCCCTAGCTCTTAGACTAATGGTTTATTTTGAGCTTCAGCGCCTTTATCAACAGATATCAAACAGTGTGTCAAAATCTGACGTTTGTAGCCGGCAATTTCATTTCCGATAATTTATATTAACTTTCCAACTACTGGACCATGACTATCGTACATTAGAGGCCGCATGGATGGAAATCATCAACTGATCATCCGGGTGAAATTATAATTTAAGATCCGTTTCTGATGATTTTAGTGCAACATATAAGAATATTTTAAAACAAATAAACCACGATGGTGGATGATGGTTTAATTAAAAAATAGGACAATAAAGAATAAATATATATGTATGAAATAAGTGTAATGTTATATTAATATTAATTTTTCTTAATAAAGGCTTTTAATTTCCTATTCTTGTTTAAATTACTTAGGTATATTGTTTAGGCCAACCACAATTTGCTTTTGAGTAATTATTGCTTAAAATGTGAGTCATTTTATAAATAATATTTAGAAATTTTGCTTGGCATATTTGAGATCTAGTATTTGACCTATTTTAGCTACTCCCTATTTGCAGCATTTAACAAGTCTAAAACATTTAGAAAAACCTTGCCATTCTCTCCTGCCAGGCTGATGGTTCACCTAATGCATACTTTTTGTTTATCTTTGTTTAGTATATTTGAAATAGTTGTAACAGTTTTTTTAGGAAAAATTCGTTTCTGATCGTTGTTTATTGTTTATAAATAAACATCCTTTATATTTTTACCTGAAATACCCGTCATTGTTAATCAATAATATAAGTTGGTCAGTTTGATATTGAAGTTATTTTTGAAAGTATTAAAAAATACGTGAAATACATATAATTTTAAATAACTTTACCAACAAAAATGAACGTCCATTACTAATTAGATGTTACGTCAAAAGTTTGATGTCTCTTGACGTCATTAAATAACGCAAAAATACACTACCAGAAACCGATTCTAAAAAATGTATGCTTAATGTAGTAAGTTATTTTCAAAATAATATAGTATCTCGATTTAAGGCAATTCAAAAAGCGCCCGAAGCCCTAAAAGTTTCACAAAGCACATACAACCTAGAAGATCCGAACAGAGGAACGGATTTCGAATTTAGAAGGAATATGTCTGCAGACGTTTCCCGAAGCAAAACTCGAATTACGAAGAATACTCTGCATTGTTTGAGGTAAGTAATTTACAAAATATATGCCCGAAAGGAACATATTACTTTAGAAACTATTTACCGGAAACTTATTGAAGAATCACGATAAAATAAGATCTCAATAGTTCTTGGTATTCCGGAATTAAGAAAATGAACTTTAGCTTCGAAAAGCAGGACGGAAGAAAACATTTATTGGAAATGCCTGGAATCAGATTGAAGAGATTTTATTTCAACAGAAATATCAAGTTGCTAAATAAGAGGGCATATATAACCCGATTTTGCTGGATGAGAGATAGATTTTTAGCTAAAGTGGGGTAGATGAATGTGGCAAGATGGTAGTAAATACAGTAATTAAAAAAAAACTGAAATTGGGATAAGTTAAGTTATTGTTCATGCCAAGAATAAAAATGGGTTTGAGACAAATGCATGCAATTTTTAAATAATGTAATAAGAAAACAAGTGACTATCACGCAATTTGGAGAACTGGTTTAAAGGTCAAAGCATAAAAATAGATTTGAGACAAATGCATGCAGTTATTAAATGTAATAAGAAAACAGGTGATTATCACGCAATTTTGAGAAGTGGTTTAAAGATAAACTTATTCCAAAGACGGAAGAACCATTCTTCTAGAAGAAGATATTCGGAGAAAAAGCAGGAGGAGAAAAGGTATTGTAGAATATTTTAAAAGAAGAATATCCCTCTTTTAAATAATATTTTAAAAGTTACTGTTTGGGATATGGAGGAAAAGCAAACACTGCCGGAAAAAATGTACCACTCGGATAAAAACCCTGCATAGCATGGTCATTGTGTGCTCAGGCTACCACCCTATCATTGTCATTTTAAGGCCATCGAAATCATCTGGTCAGATTCTCAAAGTCGTTATGACGAAGCTATTCTTAAAGCCACAGGATCATCTGCTAAAATTTTAAATTTATGGAATAACGTAGCAGAAAATATACCGCAACAGCACTGGCAAAATTATATAAACCACACAGAGAAAATATTTATTTCGGAGGTATGGGAGGTAGAAAATAAATTGGACTTGTTAAACATCAAACCAGTGGTGATCTCTGTATCGAATAAATTCGACGAAGAACTATCTTTTTCAAAAAGCGAAAATATTGATCAAAAAGATATTTAGATATTAAACATTTTAAATCACTTTGTCATTTTATTTCATTTAATCAGCCGTTAATAGAGCGGGTTAGAAGAAGGGGGAAGACTTTTCTCCACAAATGAAAATGCCAATCTTTAGTTTAAGAGTTATGCATTTCGATGAGTTCACTCATCATCATCAGACTCCAAAATATATTTTTGTATAAGAGAAATACATTAAAATAACAAAAGTACGTCAAAATTACGTCAATATTATTATTTTAATGTATTTCTGTTATACAAAAATATATTTTAGAGTCTGATGATGATGAGTGAACTCATCGAAATGCATAACTCTTAAACTAAAGATTGGCATTTTCATTTGTGGAGAAAAGTCTTCCCCCTTCTTCTAACCCGCTATAATAGCAACTCCACTTCAAAAATGGACTTCTACTTACAAACAAAAAAAACCGTTAATATATATTACTACTGCTTTTTACAATAATTGTGAATGTTTTGTTACAGTTAGTTTACTTTGTTTGTTTTTATTCTTTACACACATTCCTTACCTAGTTTACATAACTAAATATCTTTAAAAATGTAGAATTTCCATCGTAATTCTAGTTTTGCTCCTGGAAATATTTGTAGATATATTATTTCATCTAAATTTGAAATCAATAATTCTGGATGTTCTAGTTTGTATATTGTACGATCCCCATACATAGGCTCGTATTCGAAAGCAGTAAGAGATACAGTATCGGTCAAATTAAGGCAAAATTGCGCATTTAGGTGCCTAATAATATACGGTTTAGAAAGTTTTAAAATTCCGAGTGTTTCCGAAATTCTGAATAATCATTTTATTTCTTTCCTGTGTTTATTTAAAAACGGATTTCAAATTGAATTGCTGTTTTGCGATGCAACTTTTTCTGCTCTATCAAATGGTGGTATCCAGTTTGGAATCCGGCGTTTGGCCTTTAAAGGGTACTGGTAATTTTTTTTTATTCTTTTCAATAATTTGTGTTACTTTTGAAATTTTTATATTCTAAATTACTCTTGAAATTTATATTCTATAAAATATTTTATTTTGTTTTTTGTATTGTGTTGTTCAGTTAGTTTCATTGAAAAGGAAATTTTATGCATTTTTATGCATCAGACTGGGAAATAATAATAATAATAATAATATTGTCTTAATTTTGTATTGGATCCGATGTTATCTGTAACGCCAGATATTATTACTGAATTTCCTGCCCTAGTGCGATTATCTAGATTTTCACGAATTATAATTCATCTCTACCTGGTTATTTTTATATAATATTTGTAACAGTCTTTGCCAGTGTAAAATATTTTAAATTTCATTTTATATGCAGCATTTAGCAAAAAAAATGCTGTATTTTGCGGTAACAATTATTGAAAAGAGGTCATTACTCTTCGGTTAATTAATTATAAATTTATTGATTCGATTTGCTGTCAATAAGCATAAGGTTACCGCATTTATTAATGTAAATTAATTTTATTCTAAATATACGTTGACGATATATTTGTATTAGCTTTTATAACACTGTTGTGGCCTTGAGTAGCTATTTTGATCACCCCTTGCTCTTATGTAGCCCTCAGGCACTTTGTGACTATATTTATTTTAGTTGATAAGCGAACCACAGATCGCTTAGGTTTGATCAAATTACTAAAATAGGATACTATGTTATTGGTATAACTTTGCTTAATTTATATTACATTACCGTAAAACGGCGAGCAAACCGTTCTATATTTTTAAGAATTGGGTTGATAAGGCCTACTCTAAAGCCTCATTAAATCCGTTAAATTCGTATTATATTTTCGGTTTAAATATTTCATAACTTTTGAAAACTTTTTGGGACCTCTGACTGGTTTGAGCTGAGTCATTTATTATCTTAGAATTATTTCTCGTATCGAATTGTTAGTTTGGTTAGGCTTTTTCTCTGCCCTACAATTTTTTCTGACTGATTCCGTGGAAATGGAAAAAGGCAAATCGACTGAAACCGATGATTTTGTTCTTCTAGAAATACCCTTCGGTGAGAAGAGAAGCTTGTTGCTTTAGTGCAGTCTTAGTGGACTCAATTTTCTGTATTGTGCTGAAACTACCCTTCCAGGGATTTTTGAATGAGTACCTTAACAGTGCTCGACGCTACCAAGCTATTGGGATATTCGTATTGCAGTAAGCGTTTTCTGGAATTATTTATTTTTCTATTGCTTGTGGAGTACGTGGACGCCATTATGCTAATGGCTCTTTTCCCTTTTTTCTAGAGGTTACCGAGCTCATCTTACAAAACCAAGACCGTCGACTCTCTAAGCACCCTCCGTCATAAGCGAGGTAATTATTGCTACAGTTTTTTTGTCTAATTTAACAATTTAATTGCTTTATCTGTGTTAACCTTTTTCTTTGTAGGTACATTGACCACCATTTACATTGCATTTCATGAGTTATCTTATGTATTCCCTTTTATCAAATCTGAATTTCTATTTTAATGTGACTTTAGTTTTGATGATATGGGGAAGTATATATCTTCTTTTAGGGGTGATTCATGCCTATCTCTTTTTTATATTCAAGTTGTTTGTACCTTCTGTATTTCTTTTATTTGCAAATCCATTGGTAATTTTGGTGGATTTGTTTTATAAAGAAAATATATTTATGCAAGGGGGGTTTATCATTGAAGTAAGGGGGCTTTGTCTAATGCGTATTGGGTTATTACAGGGTTCTATCTCCGGGCTATACCACAGCCGATTCTATTACCAGGCTACCCCGCTGCAATTCTATAACCGGGCTACAGGTTTTAGCTCCGGGCTATACTACTGCCAGTTTCACCCTCGGGGCCATTGAGTTCCATAGCAGTGCCTACAGGTGCCCGGCGCCTTCACCAGGGTTACTTCTTACCTCCCCTTCTGAGCTCGACGACAGGATCCAACGGGGTATCGCTTTAGTTTATTTATTCATTTATTTTTCTGACCGATTGATAATATTAAAATATAGATCTAGTCTTGACAGCCAAGCTTTAAGATAGATTAATTTTGCTTGTTTATTGATTTTTCTGACCGATTAATATAATCGCTCTTAATTTCTTTTAATATTTAAATATAAATCAATCATTGACAGCCGAGCTTTAAGATAGTTTTCAATAATTTTATTCTTTTCTATTCCTTCATCGGGTCAATTGATATAATTATTGTGGCCGTTTATCAATACATTATCACTACATTTATAATTGGTGCAGCTACCAGCGAACGTATACATATATGCAAAAAGCTTAGGTAAACCAAAGTGATCACTTCGGATTTTAATGTTTAGAGCGTTTAGTTGTAAGGCATACAGTACCGAGCTAACAACATAATTTGTCTCCGTACAATCTTCATATTGTACCCTATTTATTAATTACTTTAATAATCACTTGACATTCCTTTGTGTTCAACTAGTCAAAAATTTCACTGTAGTATTGTTGCTGTTTAAAGAAAAAAACCTAGAAGCAAATAGATTGATCCTTATATTTAGATTGTGTTTACCTGTTAAGTTAAGATTGAGTTTCTTTGTTTGATAAGCGTGCCTAACAACCCCGTACAACTTCAGCGAAGCTTTTCCAGTTTAGTTGTGAAGAACTGGTGGCGCTCTACGAATCCACTCTCGGAGCCGGGATTTGCAAACACGACTCTCCGGTGTTAAGCTTGTTTTTAATCAAAATCTTCATTGCTTGCTAACTTTAATAGGAAAAACGTGTTGCACATTTAAGATTACTTTATGCAAAGGTAGATCCATAAGATTCCCATTATAATGGGAAGAATAATTATTGATATTATCGATATTGCAAAATATTATCTTTAAATTATTAAGCTTGTAAAATTCCATCCTAGAGCTCAATAAACACAATATAGTGCAGTGAGTTTATTTATCATGCATTTTAATTCAGTCTTTCAAGCGCCTTCGCCTATTCATAGTGAGGGTTTTTGAATATTTACAAATTTTTAATATATATTTTTTTAATTTATAATCAACATTTCGATAGGTGTGTTTTCCATCTAAGTATAGTATCACGTAGTGTTATTATGAATTGTTGATGATGATCTATGTTATTTTTTTTTGTTGATTAAGAGTTGAAAATATTTTATCTTTGAACTGAGCAACTTGGGAGCATAAGAGTTCAGAACTACATTCTTGTAGAACATAAACGAACTTGTTTATTTAATTTCACTATTTTTTTTTTATTAAAAATAACGGCTCCACTTTTCCACTTAACATAAAAAACAAAAGAAAATATTTGCATAGAATATTAAAAGTTCAAAAGCAACTTAAGCAAAATAAATAATTGAACAAAAAATAAAAAAAATAAATGAAAAGAATCAAAAAAAAAAATAAAAACACATTCATATTGATAATGTCAATATCATCTCAAAACTGATGAAAAAAATTAAAGTTTGTATTTAAAAAGGAAAGTTGATTGATGACTCCTTGAAAATGAAACGTAAATGCAAATTTTTGCCTTAATTGGACCGACATTGTATCCTTTACGGTTTTCGAGATACCCATACACAGACTCGAATTCGAGCCACCCTGTACATTGTGGAACTTTTAGGGCTTTGACGATTTTTTAATTGACTTAAATCTTGATCTTTTAACATTAAGCATATAAGTTTATTTTTAGAAAACCTTATATAGTTTAAGGTTTATAAACGGATGTTTCTGAAAAGATAGCACTGTGCTTCTGAATGTGCTTAATATTACAATTATTTTTATAAAATATAATATAATATACGTAGTTATCACATAACAGGATATAACGTCCAAATAAATATAAAGAGATATTCTAAACAGTTCGATCACTCATTTGATGTTCTTTTAAAACCCGGCTTTTTTGGGGACGTCGGAATTGCGAAATAGGTCAAAACAAAACTTTTTTGAAAGACCAGAAAGAGAAAGAGAAAGAGAAGAGAAAGAGAAAGAGAAAGAGAAAGAGAAAGAGAAAGAGAAAGAGAGAGAGAGAGAGAGAGAGAAAGAGAAAGAGAAAGAGAAAGAGAGAGAGAGAGAGAGAGATATCTTTAAAATTGTAACGATCGACGAGACGACAGTTCTCGTGCTTCAGCTTTAATATTAATGAAATGTATTTTTAAAACAATTCTCTAAATATTCTGCAGTTAAGATTCTGGTATCTCTGAATAAGTGCCATCATATTTATTTTACCTGCGGAGTTAAAAGTATAATTTTTTCTATTGGCATGAAAGATAGCTCAGCAGGTTCTTCTCTTAATTCTTTTAACACAGCCTTATAGAATTCGGATTTGTTTTCATTTCCCATTATAATGTTGTTTTCTGAATCAATTTCAAAAAGTGAAGATGGATAAGAAGTCCGTTCGTGAGAGAATACCCGAATTTTTGTTTCCTCATCAAGTTCTCGAGTAAAATGTAGATTTCTTAACATCACTTTCATATAACTCACCCACAACAGCTTTTTGTTTTTTGCTTTTTTCCTTTGGGTCAAATAGATTTAACTTTACTCCTTCAATTTTTGCTACGTTTTCCTTGTTTGCCTTAACTATGGCGGCCATTCCTATTTCTTCTGATTTATAAACATTGCTTGATTCGCTAATATATCCGGAATAAATATTGACCAATTCCTTAAGGTCTGATTGAAAGGGATTAATTTTTTATTTTAGGATTCTTTTAATTTCTAGTTTATCTATATAACTCTTTCGTGCTTCGCAATTTGAATCATGATGAACTTCTTTTACAGAATTATTTCTTGTTGTCGAAAGATTATTATTACAATTATTATAACAATACTACAGTCAACAACGATAATTGTCGAAGCACGTGATGTAAGCTGCTACTAAACAGGGATTCCCCGTGATGCGTGCTGCTGCAATGTATTATACACACTCGACCTTGGTTGAAGATTCGAAGTGTTTTAGGTCGGTCGGCCACCGATATTAGGTGACCTTTTATGCGCGCCGTGGTTTCAATAATTATTAACATAAAAACAAGACGATTTTTGAAAAAAGTTTCAAATAAAAAACTTCCTTTATTATTTGACTACAACTTTCTCGCTTACAGTACCCATCTATCTTTAAATCGATCGAGTAATTTGTCATGTAATCGAGTAAAATATTAGGTGTCCCGTTGAAACAAATTATCACCAAAGGCACATTAATTATTCCTAATTATGTTTTACGTTAAAACCATCCTAAGATATATTTGACAAATGCGATATTAAAATTTCATGTCGATCGAAGTTAAAATAAGGGAGATAGAGAGGTTTATGCAAAAAATTAAAATTTTGCAACAATTTTCAAGATTTTTGGAAATTTGCAAATTACTCTGATTTCGCAATTCCGGATCGAGGGGCGAACGAAAAATTTGATTCCGGCAGGTCATTTTACATAATGAATTCATATTTTCTAGGTGGATGTTCGCGACTTGTAATATAGGTGGTCGATTTCAGCACCTCTGGGTCCCAACTATTATTAATTTCCATAATTTCTCGTATTTTTATAAACTTTTCAAGTTAAGCTTAAAAGTAAAAAAAAATTATAATAATAAGGGCCAAGAGAGGGCCAATCGCATGGATGTCATGACCCTTTAAATACCCTTCTGCGCGGTCTTCAAAAACTCACAGTGAATCAATATGAGCCTATGTAGAAATGAAATATTATGTTCATTTACCGGATTTTAAAGCAGATTAAGACTCATCTTATTGCTTTATTGTGAATTTCTGGGGAACTTTAAAGGGCCGTACCTCGCAAACAATCCGTTTGACCCAAGTATTCTACATTTGCAATATGGGAAAATTTGACTGTCACAAGTTTTCAATGTATTTTGTGTGTGGTACTGTACTTAGTATAATTTATATTTTGGTAAAATAATTTTTAAGTTTACGAGAATATGAGTTAAAATTAAGTCATTTCCGATTTTTCCGCTTATCGATATATTGTGGTCCACGCTGATCTAATATTTACGAGTAAGTTAAAGATAGAGGATTGTCATGACAACATGATTAGGATTTTATTTAATCTCTGGTTTAATCAACGGATTTTTACCGTTACATTATCATCAATGCTCAGCTGACTGACTGCTATATTTTATTTTCCGCTGTGGTGTGAAGTGACTTTGCTTCAAATTGATTTAGATGAGTAGCAATCGATCAGCTGCGTGTTTGAAGCGCGGACCAATCTTCTATATGAATTTTGAAGACGTGGCCTGCAAATTATTCCTGGTACGTACGTGAAAGAGATTAATTTATAGGTGACTTACCCTCAGTCTACTGTCTTATTATTGCTCAAGGCAATAACTAGCCCATAAGTATTTTTAAATACAGAATATGTTTCCTTTAGCTTTACGACACTTAAATATTTCACTTTATAACTTCGGAGACTACACCAGAGCGATATTGAGGTCTAATGATTCCGAAAAGTGACATGATAACTTATTCGATTTCATTGCAATTGCGCGTTAAACTTCGAGTGAACTTATTCATACCACTAGCTTGGTAATAGAGTTTGATATAATCGCGTGTATAATAAATTCTTTACTGTAGTGGGTAAAATAGCAAAATTCATACTCTACGGCCATTTTCTTTTACCTGTTTCTCTATGATAAGCGGAACACGTCATTCTCTTGTGGATGAAAAATTCTGAAATCTCTTAGTTTTAAATTACACGTTTCTTTTCTTAGTCTACATATAACTGTGTAATAAACATTTGGTTCAACGTAGTTTTTATATTTTCAAATTTTAAGTACATACAATATTCAGAGAACACTCCAACGTTCTGTAACATCATTTAGCAATCAGTCCAATAGGCGTAATGAGTTTGTCAATTAGTAAGTAACCTTCTAAGGGATGGACCAGCTCAAACATCAATTTGAAACAAGAGAATGACAAGTTCTATCTAAATGTTTTCGGCTCGTTAGATGCCAGAAACAGAAACTTCCGAATTAGTTAAAACTGTTGGTTCTAGTACTAGATTTATTCTAAAGGCGTATTTTGCTTCCTCCGAATTTCAATTAGAACGAAATTTACATAGGGAAAATAACATAATATAATATTTCTAACTCGCACAGTCAGATATAATATATTTTTTAGTTCAACTGAAAATCATATGTTAATAACGTAATGAATTCCACCTATGAGTAACAAGTTATTAAAATAGGGCAAAGTCCCGCTTTTACGGGGGTTCAAGTCCGTCAAGTGGACGGATTTATAATTTATGGCGACATCCCAGATGGAATGAAATTGTGATGGTTGCTACGCAATCTTCACCTTCGATTACTGTTAAAATTTGTTGATAAATTTAATATATAATATTATCAACGTAAATGTGAATTAATTTACTACATATTCGCGTTTCCTTAGAGATATGCACTAATAATTAATTATGTTTTTAAATAAATGGAAAGGCATTTGTCGTATTCAAATTATGACCAATATATTAAATTTCAATTTAGTTTTGTATTTTATTCATAAAAAAATATGTGTGATATGACTAATGTAAATGGCTCATAGCCGGTGACAATGTAAATAATACATTTAAAATATATTTCTCGAGTATTCGTTGAGTTTAAATACACGTATAAATGACATGACACAATTCCTATTTAAGGCCGCCATAGAAATAAAAAAATATAATTCTTTTAGATGTTCATCATACCTTGCCGCTTGCTCGGGGAAGGTATAGCCTCTTAACCGATGCATTGGAGTGCAGACGTCGGAATTTGGTCATCAGTCGCCGGAATAACCTGGCTAGTCCATTTAGGTCCGCATCAGATCACTTAACGATACCAAAGGTGTAGGTTAAGACAGGCACTACCCAGGTGTTTAGAGCGGTGATCTGGGTCTTGATGCAAGTTTGGTGTTCGGAACCTTGCGTACTTGCGTACTAACTCTCTTGTTGCACTTCTCGTAGAACATATTCTTCAGGTGAGTGTGGTCAATATGTTGGTTCTGAGGCATTCCTAAATACTTGCATGTATCTTCGGATTGTAAGATCTCGATTTCCTGGTATTTGATCTTCTTAGATTTCCCCTTTTGATATTGATGATGGCGCATTTGTCAAGTCCAAATGACATGTTTATTTCGCCGCTGAAGGTCTTAACAGTGTTAATTAGAGAGTGCAATTCATTATGGTTCTCTGCAAAGAGCTTTAGATCATCCATGTACAGGTATATTGATTAGATTTTGACCACCCCTGTAACTTTTTTATTTCTTGAGCTACAGAGCTGAAATTTTTACCGAATTATAAGAAATAAAACGTATTTTTGTGAAAATCGAAAAAATTTTATACAGGGTGTGCCAAAAAATTGTGGCAAATCAATGTTACTTTTTTTAAAATGGAGCACCCCGTATATTTGTAGCAAGTTAAAGAGCCTTTAAAAAGGCCTTTTTAAAAATATATAATATGATGTATTGACTTTTTACAGTTTTCGAGCCGTCATCGTATAAGATGTTAAATATTGGTTATTTATTTACTTTTAAAATAGAGCTCTTCAAATCATAGAATAATACTTAACTAAGCCAGGAGTAATACGAAAAGTTTGCGTCAAAACAGTGTTTAAATATCTATGTAGGTATAAGTTATGATATTTTAAGTAAAATGGAAAGAACCAGTATTATTAACTACAGGCATACTAATATACAAAATGAAAAAGGAACATAAGAATATTATATTGCTAAATGTTCTACATGGCACCCATTCACTTCAATACATTTTACATAAATGCGTTTCTGTCTTTCGATTGCAGCCAAAATATAACCCTGATTATTTGTATTTAGTATTGCTATCTCTTCTCGTAGGTAACGTTTGATGCTATCAGGTGTTAATAATTCTTCGGGTGCTTTCTCGTTTAAATTCCCTTTAAGGAGACCCCACAGAAATTTGTCCATAACTGTCAAATCGGGACTGTTGGCTGGCCATCTGATACTCCCAAATCGTCCAAGCCATACAGGAAACCTATCATTTAGGATGCGAGTTACAATACCGATATTATGGTAAGGAGCACCATCTTGTTGCCACAAAACTTCATTGTTCTCTGGCAAATTTTGAGCAACATCTTCGACTAAATCAAAATATCGGTCCCCGTTCAAAGAACCATTAAAAAATATTGGTCCTATTGCCCTGTTGTTTAAAATTCCGCACCACACATTTAAGGATGAACGACCAGAACGTTTAACTTGACGAATACCGCGGGGGTTTTCTTGAGCCCAAATATGGCTATTCCGTCTATTAAATTTTAAAGCAGTTGAAAACACTGATTCGTCAGTCCAAAAAATTTTGTTAAATAATAGCCCATCTTGTTCAAGAAGGTCCATCATATTCCGAGCAAAATCCAATCGGTTTCTTTTATTTTCCTCAGTTAAATACTGGACTGGTAAAATTTTGTAGGGGTGAAATTTATATTTGGCCAATGTATTCTGTATTTTATAATAAGTTTTTCCTAGTTCTTGTGCAGCCATGGGTATGGAAGTAGTAGAATTCTCTAAAAATCAGCAGTTTTAAAAAATGAAAAAGGAAATCCAAAACAGCTTACCTTGAACATGTAGCAGGATATTCAATTCGTCATCATAATAGGTTTCATCTCGAATTATCATTTGTTTCTTTCTCTTAAATGATAGTGTTTCCGTTACCTGCTTATACACATTAGAAAAAGTATTCAAACTAGGAATAATTCTTTCTTCTGCATATCGCCTAGCATATTGTAACCGCGCTTGACGTTTATTGTAATTACTTTTTATAAAAATTTCATAAATATCGCGTCTTTCTTCTTCTGTGAAAGGCATTTTGATAAGCTGTCACTAATCAAATTAAACAATATGGAAGTTGACATATCTAACATCTTTTTTTTCAGCGCCAACTACGAGTATGAATATTTCGAATTCCGAATTCTTAATTTCATTTAAAGCATTACTAAAAATAGTAATAAATGCAGGATTCAGGGCAAACTTTCGTATTGTGGGTATACTCCTGGCTTAGTTAAGAATTAATCTATGATTTATTCTCAAATGTGTTGAAAAGTAATTTCAAAAGACCTCTATTTTAAAACTAAATAAATAACAAATATCTAACATTTTATACTCTGATAGCTAGAAAACTATAAAAGGAAAATACATCATATTATACATTTTTAAAATGGTCTTTTTGAAGGCTCTTTAACTTGCTATAAATATACAGGGCGTTCCATTAAAAAAAAAGTAACATTGATTTGCCATACTTTTTTGGAACACCCTGTGTAACATTTTCTCGATTTTCACAAAAATACGTTTTATTTCCTATAATTCGGTAAAAATTTCAGCTCTGTAGCTTAAAAAATAAAAAAGTTACAGGGGTGGTCAAAATCTAATCAATATCCCTGTACATGCATATTATTATTATTATTATGATTTAGCATTGCGGCACTCGCACTCCTTCTAATGGGAACATTCACTTATCCCAGATATCCCGGATATCAAAAGGATTAAGCTCTGAGGGAGGCCTTTCCACGTTATCGGGTTCTTGGTGGCATCTACGGATTTCCTACAAATTTTCGGACAATACGGGATGTTGCGAGAAGTACTGCTTTTTTGCATCAATATGAAGAGATGTTCGCCCAATCCGAGTTCCTTGATACTTATTAACAGGTTCTTTGGAATGAGTCATGTTGATGACACAATGATTGGCACCGTTCTTACTCTCTCCATTCCCCACTGTTGCCGGATTGTCTCTTGTAAATCTCGATATTTGGCGATCATTTCGACGTGCTTGACCTGCAAATTGTTGTTGTTGGGTATGGCGATGTCGATCAGCGTTGCTTCCTTGGCCCGCTTATCTGATGTCCGGTATATTGTGGGTCGTCGTCTGGTCAGTAAGCACAGCGCGGTCCCAGTAGATCTTATAGTTGTTACTTTCTAAAACAGACTCGGGAGTGCATTTATAGTAACTTACCTTTTTCGTCCGCAGCAATAGCTTGTCTGCTACTTCCTGATGGATTATCTTCGCAACTGCATCGTGTCTTATATTCTGTTGCTGCAAACGTTTGGCATCCTCCTGTAATATGCTGGATGGTCTCAGTGGTTTGACAGCCGTATCGTCATCGATCATCCCCCACCGAAGCATCTCCAGATATATATATTTGAGATAGTCTCTGGTGGGAATCACTTCATCCTGAATAGCCAGCAGAATGCTCTCGGTTTTGGGGAATATTTCTCTTGAAACTAACCAAAGTTCGACGCTGTATTGTCGACGTGATACTGGGTAACCTCATTCGCATGCCTCCCATGTAAGGGCTTTTCCTTCCACACTCGTATTTTCTCAAGGTCGGTGTGATGGTGGTCTTAAACCTGGTGTTCTTTAAAAAGCAGTGGTGTAGAGTCATCTGCATTGCAAACTGCCCTATGAACTTCTGAGGAATTCGCTTTCCTGTGAAAATAATGCAAATTATTTATTTGCCGATCCAATTGTATACCTAGATCCGCTAGATCCTCTTCTACCTAGATGTCTTGGCAAGGTTGTTCGCTCCACCGCGCTCCTCGGATGGTGTTTGTGTGTGTGCTCTTGTGAGGAAGGTTCTTGTTTTCCGCTGGAGATTTTCAATGTCAGTGCCGGTCCATGCTACCAATTCAACCGAGTATCCAAGACCTGAAACGGCATAAGCATTGATAGCCTTGCAGAGATTTTTGCTGTTAAGTTGAGTTTTTGCCAAACGTTTTATCGCCCTTCATTGCACCATGTGATATGCGCATATTTTGTTTCATTTCTAGGTACTTGTAAAATTAATCTCCCGTCAATGTATCGATGTTCTGGCCGTCCCTAAGCTCAAAGTGTCCTGGAAATATTTTACCTGATACGATGTTCACTGTACGGCACCTTTCCAGTCCAAACCGAATTCCAATATCCATGAAGAATTGTTCTACAATCTTCAACATTTGCTCTAGCTGATTTTTGGTAGCTCCCATAAGTTTTAGGTCATCCATATAGAGCAAATGATTGGCTTTCTTTCCTGCCTCGTTGTTGTTTTTGATATTGTCACGAGTAGCTTAGGGGGTAGCGCGTTTATTTAAAGAATAACTTCTCAGAGAAGAGCCTCGTCGCGATTAGTACAATGACGGGGTCTCAATGCTTCCTTTAATCTACCACTGGATGTTCTACTCGTGAGGACACGCCTTGTTTAGCGTGCCGGGGAGTAACTGAGGTAGACCGGGATGGCGTTACGTGGGGTAAGAAGAGATGATAAAGTAAGCACGTTTAGTTTATAACAATAGCAATGTATTAACGATAAAACTTTAACAACAATTATTGGTCAGAAAAAATGAGATTCTATTATACCCGATTACTACGGTGCGCATGTTTTCTCGATTTGTGGTACTGTTTATAGGTCTTTGTTTACTGTCTTATAATTTATAGTTTTTCTTAAGGGTTGGGCTTTATTTAAGAGCACTAAGAGATTTCACTAAACTTTTTAACTGACTATTTAGACACTTGTCTTTCTCAACACTCTGACAAACTTCTTGTCAAGACTTTACTATGGAGGTTGTGCAACCCCTGGCCCTAGCAGTCGTCAAGTGACTAACCGGTACCAGATTGGGTAGGAAAGGAATGGAACCTAAAGCAGTCGTATGACTAACTCTAGGAGCGGATAGAACACAGGAGGCAGTCGTCAAGTGACTAACCTTGGGAGCTGGAGGTGAGACTAAGTCTGCCGAACTGAGGGTTCGGTAGCGTATTTATATAAAACAAAGTGATGATCATTGCATGCATAATGTTCAAAGTCACTCCCGTTGATTGCTCGCGTTGTTTATAGTTTGCCTTTAATGTTTATATAACAATCTCCAAGTTCAAGTTCAAACTTGCGACAGGGTGATATTTGTTTAGTAGCTTATACATTTTAGTAGATTACACGTTCCCCCGCCCTCTAGAATGTTGGTCCCCAACATTAATACGACCGTTATAGCTCAAAAAAAGAAAGACCACAATTCGAAAAAACTTGCCGCATAATACTATGTGATATTACAATTTATAGAACATAAAAAAAATCCATCAGTGGTCTTTTTACTTTCTGGATCCAGGCTGATCCTTAGTAACTCCCTCTAGCCTCCACTGCAGTCTATATGTCTTAGCATTGACATACCATTAAACTGTTTGAGGGTATCATAAGGAAGAGCCTGCTGGAGATACTAGTATGGACATCCACTGGTGCTTGGTACATAAAATAAAAAAGAAACATATTTTTATAAACTGTCTTTGAACTTTTATACTTAACTCTAATTCTATATTAACAGAGAACAAGTAGAGTGTATAATTCCCCACTGTAGTATAACGTACCCGGGTCGATTCAACATAGTTGAATCAGATAAGTAAAATTGTGCTTTGTCTTTATTTTGCCAATGATCGTCAAATTAGATTAAAAAGAAAACCAAGCCCTACGTTGTGTTATTATTATATCTTACACAATTTTAATTATTCGGATTGCGCTTCGACCAAACACAATTAGGGAAATTTGAGGGAAAGGTGCGTCATATAAATTAAACCACAGATTCCTAATACGCCTAATTTATTAAAGAAAAGCGTGCCATACTCCGCCTGGAATTCACGAGGGAAAAGAGCATGGCAGAGAAAACCTCGATCCCAATTCCTAAACCGAGTTATGCTGTACAACCTTCGTTAGTATAACAATTAATTAAATTACTGTCTCACGCACCGCAATTTGTCGTTCCACACTTGTGACAATACTGCAATACATTCGAAACTGAAGAGTTTAGTATTAGTTAGCCAGACGTCGCCAGCAGGTACTGTGGTCCCATACGGGAGTCTACTCAGCTATAGTTGCAAATTGAGCCAATATCTCTAGTAAGACCTGCAGGCCGATTAATATATATTTCCCTCGTCATCGCTTAGCGATTCATATATTATGTAAACACTTTTGTGATTGAATAGTATTTCTCTTGTAGGCTGTAAGATTATAGGATACGGGAGAACGATTCAAATAGCTTATACCTTTACTGTTGCTTATCACTAATAGTCATTTCGATATAATATATTTCAATTCCGAATATATGGTTTTATTCTGTGTAATTGTGCACAGGCTACAGATCTTTTATGATTTCGGGTGCTTATAAGCAGTTGGCATCAAGTCAAAATCAAGGTTACAAAATAATGTTAATTTAAATTTCACATAGGTTTCATACAAAAGCAAATCATTAAAAATATAACATTTGTTAAAAGAACGACTTAGAGTGCTTTGCTCACAAGCTAACGATTTATAGCTAGGATATTCGCTCAGTCAGGGGAGGAAAATTTTAGTGGATTCATCAAGTCCCTTACTTACATTACAATCACAGTCATACGAAAACTAAAATTCCAGCACGAAAAGACAGCAACCAACACAGTGTTATTCACAGCATAAAACGATCTCATTAAATTTATATATACACACGTTATACCATCAAATATAAATTATCCATGAGATTAAATGAAATATTCGTGCAAATTATGTTAATAACAATATCAAAATATATACACATGTTAGGCCATCAAATATGAATTATCAATGAAAATAGGAGAAATATTTATGCAAATTATGTTAATAACAATATCAAAATATATACACATGTTATGCCATCGAATATCAATTATCAATGAAAATATGAGAAATATTTATGCAAATTATGTTAATAAAAATATCAAAATATATACACATATTAGGCCATGAAATATGAATTATCAATGAAAATAGGAGAAATATTTATGCAAATTTTGTTAATAACAATATCAAAATATATACACATGTTATGCTATCGAATATGAGTTATCAATGAAAATAGGAGAAATATTTATGCAAATTATGTTAATAATAATATGAAAATGTATACACATGTTAGGACATCAAATATTAATTATCAATGAGTATAAAATATATAATGATACAAATTATGATAATAACAATATTATAAGTTTCATTTTACCGACTTGTAATGACATAATATTGCAACACAGAAGCAAAACAATTCACTAAAATAAACCGTACACCCGCTGGCTTCTGACTCTCTATTTTTCGTTCTCCAGCAATACCTTTCGGATATCCTCCAAAAAACCTCGCAGAAACTCGACTTCAATTTATGACTTGATTTATCTTTTACATGTATAAAGGGTGTCTCAAAATATATACATATATAGGGTGTCTCAAAAATGAATGTATCAGGTCTAATGAAATAGTATTTTAAAGAGGTGGGTCATCTCACCACTTAGTATTTTGCATATTTGAAATAACTATACTTTACCGTTGACTGTCAAATAGGCGCCTATTTGTCAATCCGCGTTTAGACACAATTTATCGAGTCCTCCTTATAAAATACTGATACTTGTATTGCAATGATATCTTGCTTGAATTGAGTAAATCAGCTTGCGTAGGATGCGTCCACCCCATGAAAGTTGATCTTTGGATTACCACATTTATCATAACCGTAATATCACCATTTTATAAATTGTCTCAGTAATATTTACAATTCTACAAAATAGTTTACATGACTTATTTCTTTCTAGAATCATACTATTTAGTTATAGTCTCCTATTAAATATAGATTTTTATTAACTTGTATAAATACGGTCGTGTTTTCTATTATTTAACTATAGTGCCACTATTGCAGGTAATTATAAAGAAATGATTAATTATGTTAAATTATTTTGTATTTTATGTCTCTAATTATAGCAGTTTATTAGACTAAGTAATACTTGTTGATTTGTACAAAAATCGGCTGACTTTTTGTACTCTCTTAATCGACTTATTTATGCTTGCTGACCCTGTTTATATTTAAAATTGTTTATCTGTACACAATTTACCGATTTTAGTTCCATGAAATATCGTACAGTCAATTATTCTAATATGTAACATTAATAAATAAAAGGTAACTTATACTTTACGCTACAATATTTTCTTTCTTCTGGCTTGTCCCTCACTTCTTGGTGGCTAGATGGCGCCCTTTGAAAACTACTGAGAAAGTATCCATCTTTGCTTCGTGTCCCTTGTTGAGTATCGATATGTCTGCCCCATGTCTACTTGAACGAGTATTCGCCGAGTAGTTCTGGTGCTTTCTTCGTTTTTTTTTCCTTTGACTGATACCCCTGTCAATTCGTCGACCTCGAACTTTTTGACCTCTGGGAAAAAATGCTGTCGTGTCCTATTCGTCAATTCGTCATTTATTTCTACGGTAGCGTTTTTTGCGTTGTGCATCGCCTAGATCAAATAAATTATCATTCAAATTTGTTACATTGATACAATGACGAAGATTTGTGTTTGATTTTGCACCTTTTGGTCGGTTTCTGTTCCTGCCGAATGCAGTTTTTGCAATGTGACCAGGGATTTGCCTATGAAGTTTGAAACTTGGCAGGTGCTTTGAAGCGAAAAGGTAAGTGTTGTATTTCCTATAACCATTATCTTTGGCCTCTTTGCAAATAAGAATAAATGCTAGAGCATATAAAAACTCTTTGAGTTTGAATTTCTTGGAAACATTTCGCGTGACTGAGTTTGAGGTTAGAAAAGGCGTGGTCAGGGTAAATGACCTTTTTCGCCATGTACTCCATGTGGGGCTTGAATATTGTCAATAAAAATTTTATCAATGATTATTTATTCCATTCCAAGCTGTAGATGACGTGTATTACTGCTAGTTTAACATGGAAGTGGTTATGTGAAAATTAATTATAGCTTTTTTAGGTTACGGAAGCATGGAATAGGAATAATAAGAGTCCCTAGAACTTAATGGCATATGGTCTGGCCGAACTGTCATTGCTGGCTGCTGTGGCATCACATGTTCCAGTTTTACCCAGTCTGTCCATGGAATGGTTCTCGACATAACTACTGGATCCTCACGTCTTCTTTCTACAACTGTAGGTAAGTCGCTAGATTTTATTGCTTAGCTTTAGTTTTATTCTTGTTTGTTGTCTCGTCTATTGATAATTATTTTCAGTTTCTGCCAGATATTGCATGTCCTGCTGCTGCTGTTTTCATTGTTGTGTTATAATTTATATCTGACTCCAAATATATCACAATATTTAGATATCTTTTGAGATTGTAATGCTATTTTCTAAGCTTTTTTGTTATATTTTTCTTAAGCATTTCTTCGCTTTTTAGGTCTGGATTTTGCAGTCTTTGGATACTTCTGTCGTAACCCATTACTGGATAGTTATTTGCATTGGTTTCTGAATACTCGAGGGACTATTGACACATGTGCACATCTGTACCTTCTGAGATGATATGGCCCTCCCCCGCAAACCAACCTGCTTCAACGTTGCACTGGGTCGGTGTTCCCAACTCTTCTCTCCAAAATTGTTCAACATCGTCACTGCTTGGGAATTTGTTGTTCGATTCTCTATCGCTCGTATTTAACGCTCTGTAGAATGTTTTTTCTGATCGTTGGATTAAGACATTATCTCGTTTTCTTTTATTATTCGATTTGTGCCTCTTTAAACGCCCTGAAAATACAAATAATTTTTTTTAAAGTGTCAAGACATTGCTGGTTTGGTCAGTTTTCTGGATCATCGAGTCATGATTGATCGAACGCAAGCTTCCTGCCTATGGGACCTTACGCCATTGATGTATTCTTTTAGCCTTCCTATATCTCTTCGTATGTCATCAATTCTAGCATTCAATCTTCTTTCTCAATAAGGTGTCTTATTATTATTATTATTATTATTATGGACCTTTGGTCTGGGGATATGCTTTTTGTCAATAAACAAATAGATAACAGGTTTGTATGGTAAGTAAGGAGGCGCTTGTATTTCACTAAAATATTATAATAACAAGACTAGGAGTGCTAATAAAAATACACATTTAAAGTCAAACTACGGTTAATATCATGAGGGAAATGTTTAACAAGGTTTAGCTCAATTAGTATTTAATGATATAGTTTGTTGGGTCTCTGCCCGACGTCATTCACTTTAGAGAGGGAGTTTATATAAACTCAATGCAAGGGCAGTAACTTGATTTAAAGTTTCGACCGGGCTCTGTTAGTGGTCATAATCTCTAGTGTAGCTACGAGGGCTGGAAGCTCCGCTTGGCATAACTATAATAGCGTTTAGCAAGTTTCTTAAACTTATTACAGGCTGCTTTATGGTTAGAATATTAAGAAGGCTTTGCACATAGTTATTATTAAACTCACTGAAATAGTCAGACATCACTGTTCTATATTTCATAAAACTTTAAAAAATGTATAACTAAGGTTGAAATGCCTGAATACTGTGTCAACACTGATGGTTAATATGGCTTATATATGGCTAAACGTGTTTTATTAATTATAAAGCACAACTACTGTATTACAACATAACTATAGAACTTGGTTCAAGCCCATTATAAGTAATATTCAAAATATCAACATAATTTCGAATGCTACAATGTCATTCAAATATTCTATAATTGTGAACCCAACTGACCATTATTGTGAGCTACACCTGGCAGGTAAGAAGGATTTCTAGTATTATGTGCTGGAACAATCAGATGTAATCTAGAGATAAATATCATATCATTCAGCAGCTCATTCATTGTCTGATACAGGTAAAATACGCAGAATTTACTGTTACGTTTTATAAGAGGTTCAATTACATACCTGTCACAGAGCGTTAATAATTTCACGCTGCAGTTATATACTAGATACACAAAAAGCATCACGACCGGACCGAATACCTGCCATCGTGTTAAAACAACTGCGCCAATGAACTAACATCCATTTTTTTCAGACTTTTTTCTATCTTACCGAAAAGTCGCTCGAGCGTAACCTGTGCCAAAGAAATGCAAGAAAACTACGCCTTCAAATTACCGCCCAATTGCCTTGAGTTCAATAATATACAAACTCATGGAACGTGTAGTCAATCATCAACTACTCGAGTACCTCGAGATCAACAGAATAATTAGCGATAACCAATAGGTCTTTCTCAAAGAGATATCGACAGGAGATATATTGGCCTATGTCACTCATATATGGAATAGGGCAATTGAGAACTACGGAGTCTCGACCGAATGCGTTGGATATGTCTAAGGCATTGGACAGACATGACGGATTGCTCAACAAACTGCCGTCCTTCGGATTGCCAGCGTCTCTCTGCAGCTGGCTTGTCAGTTTCCTTAAGAACCAATCTTTGTACGTTGCAGTTGATGAACACATCTGAAACAAATTCACCATTAATGCGGACGTGCCTCAGGGCGCAATACTCTCACCAGCTCTGCTCCTCATCTTTAATAATGCCCTGCTGACCGAAACCAATAATCCGATTTACAGTTTTGCAGATGATAGAACCCTTGCCTTCCAATTTATATCAGAACAACCTTTACCAGCTATTGAGACTTATGACAGCAGACATGTGCAGATTTTTGATCCATTTCAATGCAGCAAAAACCCAAGCAGCCAGGTTTACCAAGAAAGCCAATACGGCGAACCCTGACATCATTACGGCACCATCGACCATTCCTTCATCCTCGTCAATCGAAATACTAGGTGTCTCGGCCAACAGCAGTATGTCCTGGCATGACCACGTTGCGAACATCGCAAAATCAGCCTCGCAAAAGCTTGGTGCGCTGTTTCGCAACAAAAAACTGTATACACCGCAGCAGCTGATCTTGCTCTACAAATCGTAAATAAGACCGTGCTTAGAATCGTGCTCATACATGTGGGATGCCACACCTAAGCACATCCCAAAGGTGCTGAATTCCATTCATAAGAGAGTTGTGCGTCTCGTCGGCGACACGGACTTGACCCGGGATCTGGAACACTGTAGACATTTGACCGAGATGTCTCTGTTTTTCAGATATTTTCACGGCAGATGTTCACAGGTTTTGACCCGCCTCATCCCGCCCTTTCAGTCAGCGCACCCGTTGGTCGTACAACTGGAAACACCTAGAACATCGCTTTACAAGGACTCCTTTGTGTGGCGCACTGGCGCACTGCATATGTGAAACTCACTTTCATGACATCTTTTTCCACCTAATTACAATATACAGCTATTTAAGAACCCTGTCAATCAACATCTTCGCGCACACCCCGCTCGTCGAGTTCCATATGATCTCCCTTTAGTGTGTGTGCCACTGCCATAAAAATATAGACTTACACCCAGTTCTTTAAAGTAAATATACACACTTTTGTTCTGTATACGCTCAATTACGCACTTGTAGCATTCATAGCATTGACACCAAATTATGCACGCACCGGCTAACAAACTTCTTATATAAGACGCATACAACTACTTGAAACAATGTGAACATCTGAAATCATTGGTATTTCTGACTATATAAATCCATACATCCTACAGGCTTTATTGACTGCACCTTTCACTTGAGAATCAAAAGTTAATTTAGCATCAAATATTATAGCTAAACCTTTTATTTCATTGACTCACTTAAGTGAGTCATTTATG
>MU181921.1:570371-596775 GCA_016904865.1 Pissodes strobi | reverse complement strand
TAGCTAAACCTTTTATTTCATTGACTCACTTAAGTGAGTCATTTATGATTGAGTACGGAAAATATATTATAGTTAGCCTGCTGGTATACGACAGGACAACAACCCCACTAACACAAATTAACCCAAACTACCCAATTTATCCAATAATATTATGAATAACACTTTACCGAATGCTGTCTCAAAATTTGTATATTGCATTCAAAATATCTGAGATATTTTATGTATCTGATCATAAATTTCTACTGTAGATTTAGATTTAACAAAAACTATGTTGATATATTGATATAATATGTAAAATTCTTGAATCAAGTTGGCCAAATTTGCTTTCTTCTCATGAGTTGGGAAGATAAAAAAAAACGAAAACATAAGCGATGATATTATATTACCTGGATCAAAGGCCTTGCTCTATTTTAAGCTACTTATTGCTTCTATTATATCATCTCTGGATGGACTACTATTTGGGGTTTCTACACTATATTCATGATGTATCGTTAATGTAAGTTGAATACGGGAAGTTTGGATATTCGATGACCAAAAAAGGAAATTGAAGAAAACTTCAAAAAGAGATCATTAGTAAGTCAACGTAATGGCAGCCTATTATAAAAGTTTTAACGGTCAGAAAATGATAACATATTTGATTGCTAATTGAATCTAGATTTCCCATACCTTTCTGCTATTCGCATTTGAATTTACCATCTTGCAATTTAAATTTTTTTTGTCACCGATTAAAAATGGCGAATAAATTTGTTTTTATATTACTTAAATTTCCAAAGAAAGCTACACATACGAATAGTATCGTCATATGCATGATATATTAATACTTCTGCATCAAATTCCAGATAAGATCCAGCAATTAACATCTACATCTCGTTATAATGATCTGACAGTCTGTTTTAACAATAGCCTTTTTTTCTGCGTCCTTGGGAAAGTGTGCAAAGCGTCAAAATACGTTCGCCTCAACGAAATAGTTATTTGTGTATTTAGAGCGCAAAGTTACGGATTGCCGCTTGAGAAAGAATGTTACTCCTCGACGCGTAGCGGAGCGCAGTAATCTTTCGAAAACGGCAATCTTACTTTGCGCTCGAAAAACACACATAACTTTTTCTATCAGCCGCATTTTTTAAAATTAAATCCACATTTTCTCTATACTTATTCTGAAATTTGCAAATGGCTGTCAGTTTTGACATATTATATTCGGGCTTCGGGCATATTTAGAATAGGAGTGCCAGCAACAAACTATAACATACGCACGACTGTAATTTATTTATCTTCGGTTTCCATGACCATTCATAGCACACTCGACGGAAAAAGTGAGATTTTTCTTTTCCATGTTCGCGCTAGAGCGCAAAATATGGATCCACGGCATTCGTCGATTTTGCGATTTCATTTGAATTTAGCAATTAGTTATTTTGCGCGCGGCTGTAGAAAAAGTAAATATTTGGTATTAGGTGTGTTTTAGGAGGGTGCACTCTAATTTTGCTCCGAAAATAGACTTGCTAATAATGTTAGCTTTGTTTGATTCTTTTATTTCAATAATCGTACGATTCTCTAATTTTATATAATGCATATATTTTATGGGTGAAGTTGATTATAATTCCAATGCATCTTATACCGATTCCCTAGGGTAACTTAATTCGCCAAATTCCTAAACGGTCTGTCCTTGTTTTCGTTAGTTTCTTGTGGCTTTTAGGGAACTTTTTCATTATTTGGTGATGCAATCTTTTCTCTATTCTACTGGCTTCAGTTCTTCCGCTTTCCTAGGTTGATAAGAGCTTTTCTTCTTCTCCATCTTCCTCTTATTTCATGCCTTAGGCTTGTAATTTCTAACTTAATTTTCTTGGGATATGGAAGCCCAGGGTCTTTCCATCTTTTGGTAGGTCTGCACAGTGGTCGGCGTGTCTATGGTAACCTGGTTATAGCAATTTTTGCTACCCTGTCCATATTCATTCTAATGACGTGGTCATTCCAGGCTATACAACGCTTCCGTTCCCATCTGACTATGTCCTCTATCTCGCACTCGTTTCTTATCACAATGCTCCTTTTCCTGTCTCTTAGGGTGTATCCTGCTATATTCCTTAGTATTTTAATTTCAGTTGTTCGCAGGATATTTTTGGTTCGGCTGGTGCCTGCTCAGGTTTCTGTAGGGTATGTCAGTACGGGTCGTACGCAAGTTTTATAGTTCTTAGTTTTAGCCTGTTTCCCCATGTGTTTGTCATTCCATACTGCGTCTTGTAGAGCACCTGCTATCCTGCTAGCCTTGTTTGCTTCGGCCCTTACTTCATTGTCTCTGTTTTGACTGGAGGTTATTTGCACTCCTAGGTAGTTAAACTCCATTACTTGCTCCGCTAAATTATTATCGAGTGCGAGTTTACATCTGACGGACTCTTTAGCGATTACGAGTGTTTTTATTTTGGTAGTGGCTATTTGCATGTTGTAGGCCATAGCCTTGACATAGAATGCGTGCAGGAGTCTCTGAAGATCATCATCGCTTTCAGCTATGATCACCAGCGTCGTCGGCATAGCAGATGATTTTTATTTCGCCACTTATGAGTCTGTACCCTCTGCCTGAGTTCTTGACGTTACTAATTATCTCATTCATTATGATGTTAAATAGCTGAGGGCTTAGAGAATCTCCTTGTCTAATTCCCGATGGCATTGGAATTTCCTCTGTCAGTTTTTGGTTCATTAAGATGTGACTCGAAGTGTTGAGGTTTAACTGTTTGATAGTTCCTATAATAGCTTCAGGTATATGTTTCCTCCATTAAATGTTGATAACATCGATCAGTTTTACTCGATTGAAGGCTTTGGTGGGATCGATAAATCACATAAATGCGGGTTTTCCGTACTCAATTGCTTTTTCCACAATTTGCCTGGATATAAAAATTGCGTCCAGCGTCGATCTATTTTTTCTGAAACTTTGTTGTTCTTCTAACATAACTAAACGTTCGGTGATGATTGATTGCAAAATTTTTGCGAACAACTTCATAGTTGAGACTCTAGTAATGTTATGCCTCTGTAGTTTCAGGAGGTTTCTTATCACCTTTTTTGAATTTTGGAATCGTGATACTTTTCTTCCATTCGTTTGGGATTGTTCTGGGCTTTTAAAATTTTATTGAACAGTTTTGTAAGTTCCGCCATTAGTGGTGGTCCGCCTTCTTTTAATAGTAGTAAGGTATATCATCTAAGCCAGGCGCCTTTCTATTTTTAATCTTACTCGCAATTTTTGTCGTGACTTCTACTGATATTTCCACCGGTTCCAGAATTTCCGTGTTTTCTTCTTCGAGGCTTTCTTGTTCTTCGCTGGCATATAATCTTTTAAAGTAATCTTTCCACTTTGCTTCGTATATTTGTTGTTTTTGCGCGTATTCTGTAATGTCAAGTTTTCTTCTTCTTAACATTCCCCAGACTTTCTTTTGCGCGCCATATAAGTCGTGTTCCATTTCTGTGGTGAACTGCTCCCAGTAGTTTCGTTTGATATTTCTTACTTACTGTGTTGACTCTGTTTCTTGTTTGAATGTAGTGATTGCGTACTTCAGGTGTTCTATTGCCTCTGAATGCAAAGTAGGCAATCCGTTTTTCTTTCGCTAGTGCTTTTACTTCAGTGGTATACCATTGTTTGTTTTGGAACGTTTTATGTGTAAAGACTTTTCTTTTGTCTATAGCCCGAGTGGCTGCATTTGTGATATTTGTCATTACTTTATTCCAACACTTTTCTACGTCATCTTGATCTGTGATGTGGTTAATTTAAATTTTTTGAGATAGGCGTGTTTTGTAGAGTTCTTTAGTGGTCGAGTCTCTGATAGATTCTATATTGAATTTTTCCTTGTCGATGTTTGGAGGAGTTCTTTTTCTTTGTATTCTTATTCGGAGCTTACACATGACTAAGAAATGGTCACAGCCTATGTTGGCGGAAGTTAGACTTCTGATGTCTAATACTTGAGTTGGGTGTATGGCTCTATTTAATATGATATATAGTCTATTGTGGAGCTCTGTCCTCGAGAATTTTGCCAGGTGATTTTGTGTTGCGGTTTATGTCTGAAGAAGCTGTTGTTTATTCTCATATTGTGGCGGGGCAGAAGTCTATTAATGCTTCACCATTTTCGTTAAAATGGTCTTCGTTAAATCGATTTTTTACTCCGGGTATTGTGTTGTTCCCAATTCTGGCGTTTAGATCGCTCATTATAAGGAGTTTCTCTGTTACTGGTATCTTCCTTACTTCTTCCTCTAGTGTTTCATAGAATAAGTCTTTTTCTTCTTTGCTTTTGTTAATATCTGGTGCATATACACTAATTATGTGGAGTTTTCCCTTTCCTGTTTCCAATGATGCTATCGGGATCCTGGATGGATTTTTCATATTTTTTCGGATATCAATATACCCACTCCCGCTACTGCTCTTTTGTGCTTAGTAACTCCGCTGTAGATTAGGATGTACTTTGGTAACTTAATGGTACCTTTACCTTTACGCTTTGTTTCAGATAGGGCACATATGTCTATTTTGTGGTTTTCCATTTCTAATAATATTTCGTTGTCTTTCGTGCTCCAGGACATAATGTTCCAGCAGGCTGTCCTTATTGTATTTTGTCTAATCATGTAAAAAGTTTGCTACAAGTTATAATGAAACAAATAACCTTACCTTATCTTATGGTTACTGCTACCTGTTGGAATTTAATTGTGGCCATATACCATCATAAAGTGCGTAGTGCGTACTATTTCTAGTTCTAAATTTATTTTCTATAATGACAATTCGGGAATCGAATTGTCTTCTGGACTTGACATTTTTGTCTTGCACCTGCCGTGGAAGACGCATGGCACATTTTACCGACACTTTTGTTCAGCCAATTAGAAATGCATGCTCCGAACTGCTATGTTATCGATCTATCATTTATATTTCTTTTTGAGAACGTTTTCTGCAGATTAAATTAAAAATTTACATATAGATGTCTGTCTTGAATAGAGAAATCTGACAAAATATGAGTGGGTTCGGACCTCAAATCTCAACATTGCTAGCAGGAATTGGTTGTTGTTAAAAACATTATTTACTAGTCATATCGAACGTGCCTGCAGCCAATTGCGTGGAGCCTCGTCATTTGTGTTACATACATCATGAAGCTTAAATTTTTGGAGGGCAGCTTTCGATTGAGTTTGCATGTTTCATCTCCTCCACCGATGGATATCCGGAAATCGAACAAGAACACTTTTCAAAAGTCAGTTATTGCGATTGGCAGTGAGATATCGTGTTAGAACCAGTGGCGGCTCGTGACAGTTTAGTGAGGTAGGGCCAAATCTTGATCTAATATTATCATGTCTAATGTTAAAAAAGTTTTAAATCTAGGGGAATTAAAAACTTACCAAAACTGTGTGGAGATATAAATATTTCAGGTCACGGCCAAAATACAGATTTTCCAATCAATTTTTAATATGATCTTTAAGGGTTTTGTCTAATTCTGAGCTTAAAAGTATTAATTCCCGAAATATGCCTTTATTTTGTGAGGTCTCTTTTTCATCATGGCCTCTGAGGTCTAACTCAAGTGCCCCACAAAAACGAACGCAGTTTATAATTTGATTCAACACATATCTATTTTTATTAACTTGCTTGTTTTGCTCAATTAGTTGGTTACGATATACAGAGTATAACTGAGTTTTAATATTAATTTTACCAAGCATAGAAAAATTCAAAATATTGTTCATGTGTACCTTTGATTTTTCCCAGACATGGACAAGATCATCTGTTTCTTTTTGAGACCAAGTTTCCTCTCCTCCAAATAAAACACACACAAACCAAAATAGTTGCATAGATTCATAACACCCCCACACCCAAATATTTTTTGCATAAATATTTCTTTTAAATTTACGCGAACGCACTTTTTGTCCACCTTGAGTTTTTTCAATGTTTAAATTGGGCAACGGCCGTCCTAACTCCCTAATTTCAAATTATTGTTCCAAAGTTAAACTGGAAAATGGATTATTTTTTAAAAACTTATTTTATTCATTATTTTTAATAAAAAAAAGAGTCCGATTTGTCCGATAAAACACCAAAAAGTCCGAAAGCGTCAGGCAACAACTGTAAGAACAAATTAATACTTTATCGTACCGATACCGATAATAGGCATAAACCCATAATAACCCGTAACGTAATTAATGCCACAGTTTTGCCAGTCAAAACAATAACACGTGCGTTTTGCTATGAAAGATTCTTATTGGTTGGTAGCCTGGCCCAAAATTATTTAATTTGCTGTGGCTTTACCACATTATTTTCAAGACAATATCCTATCATTATTCGATGTAAGCGCATAGATACTGGGCCTGGCGCGACAACCATGTGTCTGTTTTTGATTGCTCTGATTGAGCATAATCGAATATTTCGGGTATTGCGACTTGCGACCGGCTGCGTTCCATTTTTATTTTTTGTTTGCTCTTAATGTTATATCCAAAAAATATACACATTTTTTGTTGGCACTGAAAATAAGTGATCAGTTTATCAGTTTTAAATTTGACTTGGTAGGGCCATGGCACTGTGGCTCTACCCTAAGAACCGCCACTGGTTGGAACAGTTTGATGTGAAATACCCTTGTGGTGCTCTTCCAACCGACCTATTTTTGAGTTTTGGGCCATAACATGTGTTTGTTGCTTCCTTCCTTCTTTGATTCAAGAAGTCGCTCGTCTCGTCCGTCGTGTAAGTGCGGAGGGGTCCTTCGTCCGTTGTGTGCAAACGGGTACATTTCCTTCTATGACTTACCGGGAGAGCTATCCACGATTTCCGACCGATCCGCTCAGCAGATCAAACTGAGAAATGTGATACGAAATTTTATATTTTTATATAATACATTAATTAATACGTTGTAGTCAGCCTTTAATTCTATGTTTCTCTTCTATTACAAAAATAATTTTCAATTAAGTAAAGCATATTTCTCAGACCAGGCCACAATTTCAGACTTGATTATTCGGCTTTGTTTTCTTCAAACATTGATTCAGATTTACTTAGGGCAAGTCTAAAGTGTATTTATATTTTCAGAACTGACTATTTGCATAACGCTTTAGGTTATACTATTCTCAATTTCACGGATATTTTTTACTTAATATAACTACGATTGACGGTGGGAGTTACGTCCGAGTGCTCGAGAAGTGTGAACGGAACATCAAGATCTGGTTAATTTAGTAACTGGTTATTTAGTATTTTGAGTTGATCTTCACACGCTTTACTTATTGTCTAACAGAAAATTATAAGTAATTTTCAATTGTCTGTATTTCTTATGTATAGATTATAGATTATATTGATAATTATTATCAATGCGCAAAATTGACATATGCAGGAGAGGTAAAGTGTAACATTGGCCTAAGTTCATTGCTTGCCTGTAATGGGCAAACTATTTGCCACTTACTGAGCTCACTCTTGAAATCGGACTATATGGCCAAGATGTCAAAGTATGAAACTATTTTTTTTTTTCAAAAAAAAACTAAAATTTTTTTCGAAAGTTTGAAATGGCACAAAAATACACTAAATGATGCAAAAAAATGTTTAGTACCTCAAGTTGTCTATAATACGATTAAAAAATAGAAAATTCGTCCAAAATATTTGATCTATTTTTTTGACCATTGCCCATTGAGTGGAGATCAAAAAACTCGGTGTTTGGCAAAAGTTGCCTAAAATTGGCAATTTTAAATTTTGTGGTCTGAAAATGGGGCAATCCCAAATTTGATGTTTTCTCAACATATGCACAAAGTTACAAGTGTGTATGTCTCTACTAAGTTTTAGAATTCAAACGACAAAAGTCCCGTTACACGCACTCTGCGAGATCGTGTATTCCTAATATACCACCCCCTCGGGCCCTCGCAGGACCAACCGATTGTAGGACAAAAATGGCAGTTAAGAAAGTGTTGCAAGTAATTTCAAAATATAGAACACCAAAAAGCAAACACCTTTTTTTTCTTAATATTCACTATTTGGTATTTTTAACCAGGTACATAATAATTATATTGTCTAGAGCTAACAGATCTTGAGCACGAACATCTTCTACTTGAATGCCATATAAAGGACTATATAAGACATATGCTCGATTCTTTTAATTCATTTCATGGAAAAGCCTAACCAAGTTTCTGATTTTATGCTAAAACAAGAAAACCCAAATGGCGAGCAAAATGGAATTGACGAGTATCAACAAATCCGCGACGAATATGGAGTACCTATATGCCGATATTTTGCAATATAAATTTTTTAGGAAAAAAACCTAGTTATTAAGTTACACCGTTTTAGTTCTGTCATTTTGTGGCGTTGCATTGTTGGTGTGTGCTGTTTCGTTTACTTATTTTTAAAATATCTACATTTACAATTATGTTTCGCATATTTAAAAACAAAGTCGATAAATGTGCCCTAAAAAGAGAGTTTTTGATTTTATATCATAATTTTATAGTTTAATCTGTGCATCTTAAACTGATGGGTAATATATTTGTGCTTATTTTTTTTTACAAGTGGTTGTTCATTTCCAAAGGTTGTGGGATCCCAGTGTATGCTTTCAGCTCCTATTAAAATTAGCGCAGAGAATAGTTGTTAATACTTCTAAAAGAATGAAAAAAAAATTATCCGAAACAATATTTTTGCTAGGTAAAAAATTACTAAAACAACGATGTCCTTTTTCATGTGCAAATTATAATTTCGTTTATACAAAGTGCCTATATCGTATTAACCTGTTAACGAGTCGAACACTAATTTGAGTCCTGAACTTCAATTAAGCGTTTACTTATTATTTCGAATGATATTACTTTTACATATATTTAGAAAACTTTCTTATATAAAATTCATTTACCAACAGGAGAATCCTACAAAATAGAAGGAAAATAACTCGTACTACAAATAAAGCTAAACAGTAGGGTGCCGACAGAAATCTGGCAGGCAGAAGCTTTTAAGTAGGTTATAAAAATACGTTCTTCGACATTTTTCTCTGGTGGTGAAAGAAATACGTCATTCACACGTTTACACCACATTTTGCCATAGATATGGATGTTGATATAAAGAGATAAATTTAGTTTTTTGTTCAAACTCGAAGATGGAGAATAAGATATTTAGTGGGAGATTTGTTAAGGCTAGCTTTAGGTATTTGCAACAGTTTTTTCTTATCAAAAGTTCCAATTACATACTATGATCTGTGAAACCTTTTGCTAACGTATATAATTGTATTTTATTTTCCGGGTCTTTGCTAAGGAATTGACATACCAAATGGTGGTGTCTATATTGAATTAAAGTAGAATTACAAAAAAAATTATATTTTATCGAGAATTAATGTTTTTAGTTAAATAAACCGCTAAGTTAACAATTTTTGGGCTGTTAATCTTTAGAATGTTGCAACAATCTTCCATTGCATGAAGAACTTTCTTTCTGATTTAAAATTAGCCTAAATTTTGAGGTGACATTTTATTCCTATCAGCCATTTTCCTTTGACCAAATCCTTATTTAGAGTTAGAAAAATGTCATAATCTAAATTCTGTATATTTCTTTATGTTCAATCAGTATCATGTTTTTGCTAATTGAATCGGATTTAATTTATTGATTTAACGGAACTGTGTGAGCGGTATATAAACAGCAAATTATGTTATTTCAAACACGCAGATTGTTATGAACCAATATGAAGGCAACATTTTCTTATTGCTGCCGCCAATACATTCAAAAGATCCGCCATATACTACCATAAAAAATTGTTAACCCATTTCTTCAACAATTTTGCTTTTTTTCGTTTTAATTGAACCATTAACTTTCAATGAATCATATCAAACTTGTGATATTCGACTTCAATAAAATCTATTTTTAATGGAAAGCGTTAAGACAATTTACTTTCTAGTCAAGCAAGACCCTACGTTACACGTCTGAATTACCTCAGATTAGACCAATTACTACCACAAATCTAAATACCTTACGACATAAAGCATTAGTTTATTCAATATAATATATTAATTTCAACTAATACATTTAAAGCATGTTAAAAGAGTATTTTAAACAACATCTTTAACTTTCCGTGAACTCTGTATGCTGCAACATGTTGATCACATTAATTTATCAACGAAATTCATGCATATACTGCTATTGCAATCTGTGACTAGAATTATGACATTTATTCCGTTCTTTTTCTTTCTTTGTACCGTATTCATATTGTCTAGATCCTGAAAATTACTTGAGAAAAATACAAGTTTCGTACCTTCCAACGCAAATATAGCAAAATATTATATTCATTGGGCATTTCAGACAAACTGGTCCAAAGACTTAACTTTCGTTTAATTCTTGGTTCCTTTCCATTTTCCAACAAATATTTCTAAAGTTGTATTCCATTAAATAATACATCAACGTATGCTACATGGTATTTTCACATTAGTAAGAGGTTAAAATCTTTTACTACGCGAGATCTAACATTAGATTCAGCCTTGCCTTCCCAGCATAAATATGAAATTCTGAAATATTCCGATCGGTCTGCCGGTATCCAATCTTTGCAATTACTTTGGTGAGAGCGTGGAGTGTGTCACTGATTCATTAGTGGCTTGATTCTGCCCAGGCAGATAGCAATAGGAAAGTTCTGGGCAAAGCATTTAGAAGAGTCACGGATCCGTGATTTGGGGGCTTACGGAAGTAATAGCCATAAATACCCAAAAAATTCCCTAGACTGCAATAATTGATCTGTCTGGGAAATACCGGTGCAATGGGTGGCTTGCATATTATTGAAAACATTGAGATATTGGGCTAGTTCCACTCAGTTACTCAGTTCTAATTTTTTAGAGTCACCGAGAATACGTGTTGCTTCTCTTCGTACCTCAATAAAAATAAAATTTTATGGTTTTCTAGTCTCAAAATAATAAAACCAAACCAAGTGGCCGGAGAATACCAATGACTTGACGTCGGGAAATACCCTAAATTGTAAATGGTGAGAATGACAGCGTAGGCAAAATATTTTTAATTGCTTTTAATAACTTAAATGTGGAACAACGTCTACTTATAATTTTGTATTACTTTCAACTATCGCGAGCTCTGCATTGGTGAAATATATCATGAAGAAGGGAAGTGCCTAAGATGAGTGGGGTTTTAAATTGGATTGAACCATACAAAGTAATTTTTATATGCACACATAAAGTGCAGTTTGCAGCAAAATTGCAAGTTAAAGTTTATTTCGTAGTTAAATTAACCCCGCCGCAGAAAGCAGACTGAGGGAAAAGGCTAGATTCAGGCGGAAAATTGCAGGAACTGGATCGTTTCTCCACATATGAACGAACATGCATGGAACCAGATATTTTAACAATTTTAAATAATGGTCGTCTTACATCCGTTAACGTCGAATGTAGCACTTCGATATACAAGTACATGCATTCAGATGGATGACATGCATTTTTAATTGAATATGTTGAAAACATTTAAAATATTATATAGTTTAAATAATGTGTAATTCCAATATTAATTCTGTATAGGTGTCTAAGTTTATTTCATTATTTACTTACATATTAATATTAATATAATTATTTGCAGTTAATATTCGTTGCAACGTTCCTGAGTCTTTCACACACTAGCAGTGCATCCGCTCGGTCAGTGATCTTCGGCCAAGTTCAGTTGCTTCAACAGACGAAGAAACCGAAGGGCTACTGCTTTCTGCATCCTCATCACTGTCTCGGAGAGCCATTATCTTCTGCAGTTCCATGAGCATCCAGCCCTTGATTGGTCATTAAACACGGAAAAATGGGGCAACCCACTTTACTCTGCAGGGGCGGCTCGAATTCGAGTCTATGTATAGTGAAGTCGAAAACCGTCAGAAATACAGTGTCGGAAGTCGGCCAAATTATGGCAAAATAATTATGCATTTAGGTGCCTAACACTACGTCATTTAGAAAGTGTAAAAATTCCGAGTATTTTCGGAGGTGTGCGGAAAAAAACGGAAATATTGAAAAATCTTTTTTTTTCCTGAGCTTATTTAACCTTCCAGTAGTCGCACTTAAAAATTTGACATGAGTAGTCGCATTGTATCTGTCAGATCTATAGGGACCTACGGGATATTATCTCTATATTATTATTTAAAATCGTTGTTAAGTGGCAATAAACTAATTGGTTTGGTGTAAATTAGTTTATTTTCTTATAAAAATATAAAATTTCTAAAACTATGAGCTACCAGATTCTTACAAAACTAGAATATCGAAACACGAAATAAAAATTAACAAATGAGGTTATTTGTTACTTAAAACTATAAGCTACGACACCAAAAAAACTAGAATGTCAAAACACTATATAAAAATAAACAAATAAACCGTAAAAAATTATCAAATCCTATTATTTGGTAATATAAAAAACAAGTAATAAAAATAGTATTTAAATATAAATTTAAAAACTTATAAATCATTTGAGCATTGTCTGCAAATTATAAGAGAATGTTCTAAGCACAAATGTGATTTACATTTTACGCAATAATAACGCGTAAGTCTTCTTTTTTGAACACAAACTGTACACCTTTCTTTGTTTCTCGATCTTTCGGCTTCCGCCGAATGTTCTTCAATGCCCACTAAATTTTTTATACTGGTACGGATTTTTCGCGGAATATTAGTGTTTGTTGCTCGATCCCTTATATGGTCTTCAATAAGCTGAAAGGCCAATGTTTCTAAAAATGTTCGGCTTAACAAGTGATTGGAAGAGTGTACATTTCCCTCGTAAATAACTTGGCTGTTTATGCCTGCTACGGTTAACATACTGTAAAATATAACCATTGGCCAGCGTCTTGTGTTTCTTGCGCAATTATAACTAGCACATAACTTGTCTACCACGTCGACTCCGCCTTTTGTGCTATTATAAAACTATATCTGGCTTATTTTGGTCACCAGAACGAGGGTCTATGCTTCCATCAAGATGCATGCTAGAAACCAAGAGCACTATTTTTCCTTTCTTAGGAATGTATGATACCAGGAGGAATGAAAACCAAACATACTTGATAATGGGGGTCGACTTTTGCCATCTAAAAATCCGGGAGGAATTCCATTCCTATTTTTCCGCAAAGTACCTACTATGGTTAGTTTGTGGTTTCGTAGCATATCAAGGTCCAAGTCAATACTGGTAAACCAATTGTCAATGGTTATATTTCGTCTTGTTCCTGATATGGTGGCACAAAGCCTCTTTACTATGGCAGCTCCAGTATTCGGCACTCTGTACGGACCTTCTGGTTGCACACCAACATACACTTCTAACGCTTTCGTGTAAACCATCTTAGCGTCGGCAAGGGCAAAAATTTTGATCCCATATTTGTTAGGTTTAGAGGGAATAGACTGCTTAAAGCCACAACGCCCTCTAAACGCTTCCAAAGCGGATGTATCTCATTAAAAACCTAAAACGTTGAAGGGACATAGCCAACCTGAATATTTCAATACCAGTGCCATTAGAACTCCACAAATTTTCAGTATTTTGTCTTCCGCTTTTATTTTCACCAGCTAAATACAATAAACCTAAAAGAGCTTTTATCTCATTTTTATTTGTCAATTTTGCATCCCTTTCACGTGAAAATAAATTCGCCTGGCCCATAATAATGTTGTTGATATTTTCTACTATTATATCGAGAATGCTATCAATTACTATACACTTCCAGCAATCCAATGGCGTGGTTTTTTCTCTTGAGGCAGCTGTATTTCCAGGGAGATGTGTAATTATCTTTCGAGCCCGTTTTGGGAAGGTTCGTGCTTTTGCCATTGAATGTTTCCACCCTTACCGATAAAATAAGGCAATCCAGAAGTAACTGTTTCCTGATGAGAAAGATCCTCGTCAGACGTAACAGCCTCCGGACTTTCAGCCACTTCCATTTGATTCTCTTGCAGAAATTCATCATCGGTATCGTCTAGCGGTTCTTCATCTGTGAGTTCATCCATAAACCTTTGTAAACGGCTTTGTTCTTGCTCATAAGAATACATTTCTAGAGAAATACTAAGCATTAGTAATGAAAAACATCAAAAAATACACAAATTTGTACCTGTATAGACTAGTCGCACTGTATCTCTCAGATCAAAAAAATTAGAATTCAGTAGTCGCACTGTATTTCACAGATCACTTGTGTAATATATTTCGCGGCGCGATTCAATTTGAATTACAGTTTTGCATTGCCGCTTTTTCCACTTTATCCAATGGTGGAATCCAGTTTGGAATCCGACGTTTCGTCTTCAAGGGGTCGTCACCAACTTCTTTTTTCAAATACGAACTTCATTTATTTTTAACGTTTTTCAGATGATATAGGCTTTATTAATATGAACATGTGTTTTAATTTCTTTTTTATTCTATTTCTAAATTTTAATTTTATTTTTTTTTAATTATTTTTCTTTTGCTTAGGGGTAAAAAATTATTCAACCTGTTTGTTTAATTTAACTATTTTTTTTTTGTTAAAAATAAAGATACCAAAAAAGAAATGAAATATTTTCACAGAATAGGGAAGAAAATTAAACTATTATTAGTATTATTAAATTATGTCAAAGACAAATAAGTAATTTTACAAAAAAATTAAAATAAAAATAAAAGAAGAATATACATATAATTAACACATATTCATATAAATAACGCCAATATCATGTGAAAACGATATAAAAAATTTAAGTTCGTATTTAAAAAAATAAAGTTGATGATGACCCCTTGAAGACGAAACGTCGGACTCCACATTGGATACCACCACTGGTAGAGCGAAAAAAGTGGCATTGCAAAAGTGCAATTCAATTTGAAATTTGTTTGTAATGAGCCCAGGAAAAATATAAACTGATTTAAAAAAAAAGTAATTTTTTCCGGATATCTCCGGAAATACTCAGAATTTTAAGTTTCTAAACGGCATACTGTTGGCCCCTAAATGGCCAATTTTGTCCAAATTTGACCGACACTGTATCTGTTTCGGTTTTCTAGATCCCCATATATAGACTCGAAGGGGACAGTCTTCGCAGCTCGCCAATCAGTACTATTTGGCACGCTTTTCACGCTCCGTAATGAGAATTTTCGTTTCTGCTGGAGTAGAGAACGCAATGACAAAATATAGGTTCAACAATATATCGGGATTGTTAGCTTGGAGTCGCGTTGTAGCATTACTTCCTGTAAGTAGGCCTACTGGCTAGTATTAAAAATGCAGTGACGTCATCAAATGTAGTCAATTGCTGTTGCCATAAGAATAGCATTGAGCCCAATAAAAGTATTGATTATTTTATCGCGCGAATAACGTTGATTGTCACGCTGGAAGACTGGAAGTCCAATCCACAATTCGCCGTCTTTGATATATTGTATAACCAGTGTTGCCAAAGTGGGCGCTTTATCGCAATTTGGGCTACTTCTCACTGTAGCTTGCAACAAATAATTTTTCAAAGAAACGGTTACGATTTAAAAAAAAATAATGGTACCACCCGAGAAAAAATTGGTCTTGGATTACTGGTTTAACCATTGATTTGTATAGGAGTGAATAAGCAATAGCCGCCTGTTGCACTATTCAAAAGTGGCAACCTATGGGCGAAAAAACGGGTTTCTGCGCATGACAAAATCGACGCAAAATCGAAAAACGTAAAAAAAGAAGAAACCGTTTTTTCATGCTCACTAAAACACTTTCCGTCTCAGCAGGCGTCGATCAGGACCGAACTTGGCTTTTGTCTTTGACTTGTATTCGTTTTGACGGAGCCGCGTTTTGTATTGATAATTCGAATACTTTACTTTTTATTGACTTTCTTTGGACCTAGTGTTGGTAGTTGCGTAATTAGTTTTAGTTTAGTGATTCACGTTTGTGCTTTGTGCGTACCCTATTTTGATTTTCGTTTTAATTGAACAATACACACATAAACAATGGGCGATGCTATCAAAATATAACCCAAGTGTATGGTTGTGTTTTGTAGCAGTAGAGGCAAAAGACCCTGGATTTCCTATTTCAAGTAAGTATAATTATTATAAGTATTACTTATTTATACTTAATTGTTTGTTTCACTATGCCAACCGGCCATTTCACAATCGACAAGACTACTCTACCGAAGATTTGGTGAAATAATTACTTTCGTTCATAATCACAAGAGTACGAGCTCAAATTTTGGAGTCCGGGCCTGCCTAATGACCTTCACACTGCAACAGATGGCGCCCACTAATTCTCTAATGCGCAAGGCAAAATAGGAACCGTTTTGTTTATATTTCGCGGTTCTAAATTTGCCATGATTGGTCTATTTATTGCTTATCCACTCTTATGCAAATCAATGGGTTTAACCTATCAAACCGGCTATCTGATACGGACAATAGTATAGGGTCCAAAAATACGCAATTTTTTAAGTTGTTAGCTGACAAGCAATTGCCAATTTCGCATATTTTGTTTTTATTTAGTGAATTTTAGTGATGTATACTTGGTACCTTTAAATATCGGATAGTATCGAATATTAAACCACATATATTCAATATTTTTTATGTGGATATTGACTTGGATACGCTTATTATTTTATTGAATATTGAATTAAAAAAAACGCTAATATTGTAACATCAAATATTTGAAAAATATGAAAAAAATAACAATGTAAACTTTCAAGCGAGGCTTACTCGCACAACCATAAATATATTAAAAAACGAGAAGACATACAAGTCCTAAAGCAAATAGAATAAAAATATTTAAAAAAATAATATTATAATATACATTTGATGCTTACAATGTAAAAGTTTGCTTTGGTAAAGTTATATTCAATACAAAAAGTATTTAAAATCCAGAAATAAAATATATAAAAACCGGAAAGTGAAGCATAACGAAATAAAAACCTTTAGGAAAATAAACGTTACTAAACTAATAACCTAATTATTTTCGAGAAATATTTAGTTCCATTTAAAAACAATTTTTTTTTAATTTGGTCTAAGACTATGAGCTCTACTTTGGAAGTATCCTCTCACCAGGTTCGGATGTTGCTACAACAGAGAAGTAATTTTTGCAAGGCGAGTAAGTCTTGATTTATCCAAGAACAATTAGGTAATTCCCTGTTTTTCCACCAATAAAGCACATCTTTTTCTTCGAGAATAGAGTTCCCAACTCCTCTTCTTACTTCTTCTTTAACTTTTAAATGCAATTGTGTTGTTCAAATGTAATTTAACAAATGCTGTAAAAATTTAAGTCGAAGTAAACATACGTTAAATAGGTATACATCTTAAATAATTTATGAAACTAACCCTAACGAGCCAGCCGAGTCCAATCCTGATGGTCAGGACGAGGTAATTCTGCAAATTCGCAACAATATAAGTTTTTAAACAAATAAATTAAAAATATTTATTGTTATTTTGTTTTCAATATATTTTCATATTTGAGATAAAGGATATGGTAATTATATATAAAACTATATTTTAGGTGGTTGGGCGATTTTGGACTACTAAAATTTGTAGGAAAATGATAAACAAAAAAAGCATTTTCCAATTTTTGCTTTTACAACAAATGTGATTTTGGGTGACAAATAAGCAACAAGGGTGGCGACACGATTTTTTTAAATCTGGCAACATCGCAAAAGATTAATTCGTGATTTTGACGATCGACGTTAATGTCTGCCATCATTTTCTTGCATTTTTCTTAACTATTTCTGTGTAAAAATAGTACCTAATATATCGTTGTATATTTAGGTATACAATTTTTATTGTCAAACGTTTTTTTAAACACGTAAAACTATATGTTTTGGACTTAAAAACCTATTGCTTTCGTGCAATAAGTGGTAATTATTTTGTGCCGGCCGGTACTCTGTGTACAGCAAGTTTATAAGTTTTGTTCCTGTGAAATTATATCGGTCTCGGTTAATTTTGGGAAGTGTTATTTAGTGTAATTATGCCTCAAAAAGGCTGTAATGAACTGTTTGCTATAAGCCTTCATTGCTATAAATATTAGCGTAATCATGCTCCTATTATTTTATCACATCCGAACACTGTAAAATCTATTTGTAACAGATTCTTAACAGTTCCTCATATAAATTAGGACATTAATTTACCTTTTCGACACTGTTCATCTACTAATATGCATTTTTAACAACTGGCTATCTAAACCAGAGCAAGCATTTTTTCCCCGATTTTGAGACACAAAAAAATGCGCTTCGTTTTCAGTCGTCAAAAACTTCATGAACCAGAACGAGACAAAATCTTTAAACATGGATATTCCCTTAGTTTAAAGGCTGTTTTTTCTTCATCTATAGAAAGGGAAAATATTAAATTAGCTCTCAACATTTTGTTAGATATCTGGGCCCAAAGTGTATGGTAAAATTCCATTTCAAATAAGAATGCTAAGACAAAAAAACAGTTTCAAATACAGCTTTAAGAAACACCTTCTGGAAAACATCCAATTTTCTTACAATTGTTTTAAACGTATTACATTTATGTTATATAGTATCTGGCCTAGTGTTGTTATGAATTGTGTTTGTGCGATGTTGGAATACTATGTGTGTTTGTCATTTCCTTTTGCATTTGCATATAATCTAATATATTGTTGGCTTCTGCTGTTTTATTAGACTAGAATAATGACATCTTGCAATAATAATTATACTAGGCACGTAGGTACTAAATAGTCATAGAACACAAAAAGCACATACGGGTATCCCATACCTAGGTGCTTTAAAAATAAGCAGTGATGTGATTATCAATAGTTACAGGATAATGTTTAACAATATTGTACTAGATTAAATCTATTGAGAATATTGAACGAAATATATAAATTAAAAATATTTAATCCTTTTATTATAGAGGCTCTGAAAGGTTTGGATAGGAGCTTATCACCAGTTTCCATTTAGATATTGAGGGGTTCTTTGGATGGAGAAAAGACACTAGCAAATTTGACATTAGTATTATCTATTATGACACCTTTACACCTATAGTGTCATTTTACCACCTTCCTATTTTGATAATCTAGATATTCAAAGGTATTTGCTTTGAAATTTCATTTTTCTTTAAAAAAAAAATCGCCTGAGCTTTAAAAGGTTGACTAAAAAAAATGAGTAAAACATATTATCAGTCATAATAGTAGCGCTTAAAGTAATATTAGCCCAATTACGGAATGACGTCACGTGGCTTACACGTCAGGCCTTACTTATTGGAGGTAATGGTGGTAGTGGGAAAAGCGTTATTACTAAAATGCGACAGTTCTCCACTGCACCTTTTATTTCACCCTGGAAGTATCGTAAAGCTGGTGTCTCATCGATACCGTAGTGACGTCCTAATATTATAATAATAATAATTATTATCACTTTTATTAATATTGTTATTATTTAATAATGTAATAAATGGGATAATTGATAGAATTCGTTGGTTATAATTAATTATGCTTTTAACATGAATTAAGTAAATGCAAATTATCAAAATTTTGTTGGGTATTTTTTGCATATTTTTAGTTTGAGTTAGTTTGAGTTGTGCACATTATTAACAAATACTTCGCATATTTACATACATAAACACCACATTTTCATGTGCGTATTTGCGTAATAATACTATCATTGTTATTATTATTATTTAATAATAATAATTGCGTAATTAATAAAAGTCGTTTATTTTAATTAATTGCGCTTTTCCCATGTATTAAGTAAATGCAAATTATTGTTGGGTATTTTTTGCATATTTTTAGTTTGGGTTAGTTTCAGTTAGTACATATTATTGACAAATACCTCACATATTTTATATGCACAAATACTATATTTTCAAGTGCATATTTGCCTAAGTCTATTTATGGGATTGTCAGAACAGAACTACCTATAGAGTTTAAGGAAAAGACAAATAACATTCGATGGTAGGATAATGATATCGGTTCCTGGTGCATTGGACCAATAAGAACAACACAAGAGGCTCGCCTCCAAGATGTGATTCTTATTTTAAAAATTGCATGGATTATTTTTATGGTATCTATTTTGGGCCTCACTTGTCATTGGTTAAGAGGCTCGAGCTTAATGGGTCTAACGAAGAAAAGGACCTGGGATTGGTGGTATTTTTGTATATTCAATTCAAGTAGGTATGCGTCAAGTGCAGTGCGTAAATTATAGTGCATAATGTTAGTACTTTAATCACGTAGAAATAACTTAAACTTGGCAATAGACTGCAAGTCAATATATCTAAGAGTGTTTACTAGTGTTGTACAAATGCCAATATTTAGACTGAACCATAAAGCGTGACAAATATTGATCGTACATTTGGGTCACTTGACAAAACCACTTTTAGTAAGGGAATGCCCGTTTTTCTTATTATAATTGATAAAAAAGAAGTGCCTCTAATTCTATATAGGAGAAGTGTTTTAAAAGTAGTTTTGACTTTGTTAAAGTTTATCCGTAACCTGATCGACTCTAATAAAAAAATATAATATAGGACCTTCTTTTTCAAGCAGAAAGTACTATGTTGGGGTTTGGAACCTTCGGCAAAAGGCACTAAAACGAAGTTTTATCCATATTACCAAAACAGAATTATTGCACTCGACGCGCGTTTCGCCAACCATGTTAGCATCATCAGGAGATGATTAAAACTCATCTTCTGATGATGTATGTTTAGCGAAACGCGCGTCGAGTGCCATAATTCTGTTTCGGTATTGTGGATAAAACTCCATTTTAGTGTGGAAGAAAATAACATCTGAAATATAAAGGATTGACATAATTGGCGTTTCCTAATTCATGGCAAACACGAAATAGAGGGCTATAGATTTCTGGGATACCCCACTTTTAATCAGCGAAGATCCGATATTCTCGTTACTATTGATGATAAATCGTCGTTGTTCGTCGTTTAATAATTCAAAGAAAGCCTGCTCTAATTCAATTTAGTAAAAGTTTTTAAAAATAAGCTATGATTCCCTTCGTTTAATGCTCTGGATAAATGTATGAATAAACTTCTATATATAGCAAAAATTATTTATATGGGGGATTTTAAAACTTTTAAAATAGCTTAGGTTACGGCATTCTTTACTGCTTTTGAAGATCAGGTAGTAATTATTGGAGAATCGCTAGTTTTGCTAGACGTGATCAATTGTTTCAATGTAAAGTCAATGCTTTAGTGGTATCTCCAATAGGCTCACTTGGCTGTATCGAGGCAATAGCTTCTGATCTCTGAATTAGGTCTTTTGTGTAACTACTATCTTATTTGGTAGATTAAATTCGTACATAAATTTTCCTCCTGCATACTAATATTTAGTCAATTATCATCTGACTATATACTAGCACTTGATATGTATGTATACTCTTCGTGCAGTTAATCTTAATTACTCTGTTATTACTACGATTGCTTTTATCTTGAATCATATATTTTAAGTGAACTCTGGGTAATTTTCTTCAAATTTTCTATACGGAGTTGGTATTAAAACATGTCCCAAAATATTTAGAAAATCCTTACTTTATTTAATGTGCAAAGCTTCTTCTAGAAGGACACCACTCATCTAAATCCTTCAAGACATTTGCAGGCTTTTGCAAAAGCTGTATCTGGATCCTGATCAGATACTACAATGTACGTATCATTTCTGAGGACGTCATTAATATGTAACCTAAATATCAGCCGACCAAGAACACTCCCTTAAGGAGTACCTTGATATACTTCAAATGTTTAGGATTTGCAATTATCGATTTTCACATAACTATTACGGTCACTTAAAAAAGTCATAATAAGGAAAAATCAGGCATTCCAAGCGTGCTCAGTTTGCTAGAAGCAGAGTTAATATCCATTGTATCCAACGCACGGAACTAGTCGAATAAAATTGCTATGGTACACTCATACTTGCTCATATTATCATTAATAAAGTGTATATACTCAATGGAAGTGGTTTCAGTTGCCCTGCTTTTATGAAACCCATGCCAAAGTTTACAGAATTTAATTCTGTAGACTTTGCCCATGCAGAGATCCAGTGAGAATATGAAAAAAGTCAAAAAACACATTAGAGATTTAGTCACAACTCTTTCAATGATTTAAAAAAAAAGTAAGAGACAAAAAATAGAGCTTTTCTGACTGCGAGGAGATGTTTTGCACTCTTGAGGGACAAAATTGTGTAAATTTAGTTTATTGTCAAAAACAACAGAAAAATATTGCACGAAGGACTTTGCAATATCTTGAGGACAAGTACTGGTTTCACTGTTGATGTGTATTTCCTTGATTTTATTTTATGATTTGTGTTACCCACATTTGGTTTTGTTTTAAACACACGTTAAGTTGGTATTTGAAATCTTGGACAAAATACGCTACAACACAGTTTTACCTACAATATCGAAGCACGATTTTTACATTCGCTTCGCTAAACAACTGAGCATCATGGGGGGATTATTAAAACAAAAACAAAACAAACATAACCATGATGAGGTGAGCAGATCTTGTCGTACTTGGTGAGTCAGATAGTGGAGTACCTTATTTTTTATGTTTTGACTATGTGTCTTGGTTTTTACTAATAATCAATCAGAAATATTTGTGTAGTGATTAAATACATATAACATCCTATGTATACATTCAGATTAAAAATTTATCTCAACACCTATGCTGAATATTGGATACTTAATGACAAATACACAAGTTTTTTAACAAATAAAATTCATTTCTCATTGTAAACAAACAAAAGTAACTTTTTTGCAAAGCGTTAACTAAATATATAGGGTGCCAAAAAAATATTAATATATTAGGAGGAAATGAATTTTTATCAAATGCATCGTACACAGCTTTTGCAAAAATTTTAGCGCAATCTGGCCATATTGGAAAATTTATAAAATGTTGCCATTCTTTTGTCCTTTGTTTTGGAACATTTTCCACACCTTTCTTTCTTAGTATCAAGGTTTTCATCCACAGGCATACATATCTTTTTAGAATTTTGTCTATCAAAGTTCGTAACACTCATAGCAGTATTTTAGGAGCCCTTGTAATGTTCCTCTTCTCTATGATTTTTATCTAAGTCACTTAATCATTGTATCGTTATCTGCAGTCAACGATTGTATGCGTATCATCTCATATCGGATCGTCATTTAATAATACTATTTGGTTCAGCTACCATTCTAAACTAACCCAAACTAAGCAAAAATAATTAGATGACGTGATATCTCTACGTGCTTACCCCAATTAATGAACAGAACAAGTACATTTTAAGTGTTCATCTCTTATATAGAATAAAGATACGTGTATACTGAATTCTGTAAACACTAGGAAGAAGGTGTGAGAAATGTTCCTAAAAAACCGACAGAAATATATACATTTCTCAATAGGGTCCAGTTGTAAAATTTGCAAAAGCTGTATATAGAGCAAGATATTTGCTCGTTGTAAATTGGTTCAAAATTAATTTTTTCTTAATATATTAATACTTCTGGCAAATGAATTTTATTTGTTAAAAAACTTATCTATTTGTTAGTAAGCATCCAATATTTATCTTATCAATATGTATTGAGCTAAATTTTTTACCTAAATACATAGGACGTTATTAGCATAAATAAATTATTGCTAAATTATTAGTCAAAATTTTAACACATAGTCAAAACATAGAAATAAAGGTGGTACTCCAGAACTATACCTCGATAATTACGACAAGAGCTGCCCACCTCATCTCTTAGGCATTATTTTTAGATCGGCGTTTTGTAAACCAACTAAGCCCTAATGTGTTTTTAAAACAAGACAATAACTAAATGAAGAGTGAAGGCTGTGTGCATGTACGAAATGTACTAAATGAAAAATTTTTGTATTCCATGCAAAAATTTAATCCAAAAGGACGTCTAATCAGCGTAACAGAGCGCTTTCGGCCTTAGCCATCATCAGTGTTACTTGTCACAATTATGTGAACCTTTCTTATAATGTAAAGTGTTTTTTAAATTTTGATGTGACCGTTGTCGTTTTGATGTAGTTTGTGCCTCTTGTGGATATGTTCTTTTATTCCAACTGACAAGTAACACTGATGATGGCTAAGGCCGAAAGCGCTCTCTTACGCTGATTAGACGTCCTTTTGGATAAAATTTTTGCATGGACTACAAAAATTTTTCATTTAGTACAAGACAGTAACTAGCAAAAGCACTAGCTTACTAAATTCAATAATATGTAGTTGTATTTAAAATTTCGTTTTGAAAATAAAATATTACAGAAGTTTTGTTAATTATATTATTAAACACCCGATCAAGTTTACCCAATGTTAATTTCTATTGAAAATCTCGAGATCTCTTACTAATTTGAAAAAGTTAACCAAAGGCTATTTTTATAAATGTGCACCGAATAACTAAAAATCGATCAGTAAATACCTAAGATGGACCTAAAATGTATCAGTATGCATGTATCAATAAATATATACAAGCGTAACATAACCCAATTCGATTTGATTAGAATCATCATAATGTTTACCTGATCCCACCTAAACTTTGCCAAGATCGGCATCGCATTTGGACCAGTTCATATACATTCTGTTTAACAGCTTGCTTTAGCCCTTAATCAACCTTATGAATAGGTTATAAGCACAGTCCGACGGTTTATGTGATTGCCGGCAATCCTAGAATATCACATTGGTCCATTGACGTACCGGTGGTCATACAATGGCACTGAAGGTAAAGAAGCCTTAAACTCCTATTAATCAAAAGAGGAAAAGCTTTATCATTAATTAATATTATTTAACTTCTCCATTAGGTATTTAATTGTAATAAATATCAGAAAAATCAAAATATGCGGAGTAACATACGAAAATTATGGCCAATATATAATAATATTATTTTTATTACGTTTCTCTTCAAAAATTAGCTATTAATTTCCAATTTAATAAAATGTATTTACTTTTGTTTGCCGTTTGAATAACTTTTAATATCATTTTAGATCATTGCCAACTCAGTTTTAGCATCCATATTATGAACATAAAACAAATATTATTCATTTGGGTTGCGAGGAAATTTTTGTATAATGTAAACATTACCCCAGGGGATTAAACAGTTGACAATCTGTTTTCAAGTGATTTAAAAACTTCCATTATTAAAAATTTTTTGAAACTAGATAAGAATATTTTGCTGAACTAGACCTATCGTAATTATGAAAGCTTCGGAAGCGTTAAAAAATGAAAAAGGTACGACTTAGAATTTGAAAATTTCGTCAAGAGCTACGGACACCGAATAGAACAAAAATACCTACATAATATAAAACACAAGATAAATACAGAGCAATTTTAGAAACCTCGCATTCCAACGGCATTAGCAATGTCTTCATATTTGCAGTTTTTCGAGGAAACTCCAGAAGTATTTCTTACTAATGGTTCAATATTCATAATGTATAATGAAAATTCTGTTTTCAGTGCGACTTCTAATTGTCTTCGTATATTCTAGTCAGTTTGTCCAATGCTGAGCATGAAACTCACAAAGCATATTGCACCAAATGGTTTAATTTTCAGTGGGCGAACCCTGTGTTCGTTTAATTTCTTCCTGTCACGCTTTGGTGGGTGCCAATACTATTGCCCCACTATATTCCGCTAAGGCTGCAGGGGTGTTAACTATAAAGGGGATCTTACCCTGAAGGGGTAGGTCTAACTTCCTTCGATTAAAGCGCCGCTATTCCCAAAATACTAATTTATTGAACTACTACCTAAATACTAATAAATTACTCGCTCGGCTGCGGAGGCATTTTAATGCGTTAGCGGTGTTAACTTAATTGATACATAATTTGTAATACAATAATGTTAACTTACATATCTCTTTCCCCCTAGAAGCAACCCTAGGATGGTCCTCGCGTCAAGTCCCCAATCCTCAACCACTTTCGGCTCGAAACGGAGACTCTCCTAATGAACGCCTTTGGTTGCTTCGGATTTCCACTAGATCTCGATCGACTTGAGCTTCCACTTATCGACCCTCTGGTTACACTGTCACTTAGAACCGCGAGTTACACTTACGCCAACTATTTTTTCTTTGTACTCCTGACTTGGAATTTCGTCAACTCTCGACTTGGACTTTTGCCAACTTTCGACTTGGACTTTCGCCAACTTTCGACTACCTGTAACGGCTGTCAATACTCGAGTTCCTTCCTCTCGACTCACTCCTCTCTAGCTGCCTTCTCCTTTCCCCGTTCCACTTTTCCTTCCTATCATTCGTTCACGCCTTTTGCTATTGCTCACTGTTATTTTCACATTCCTTAAAATTATCTCTTTCTCTTTTTACCATGCTCTCAACTATGTTTCATTTTCTAACTAACCATTCATTCTTAGACGTCATTCATTCCTCCTGTGTCCCAAAAACACTGATAATCTGTACATTCATCAATTTTCGCAACTACTTACTGAGGCCAATATTAATTTTGCTCAATATATCAATCCGGGATAATTACTAGCGAACTTACACTTTCTTGCTGACTCTTCCAAATAAGGTTCAAAACCTCCGATCAAACTTCTTGCGTCTACTTTTCTGATGTTTACTTTTAACCTGAATACTTTACTACGTTGGGGTTTGGAACCTTCGGCAACATGCACTAAAACAGAGTTTTATCCACAATACCGAAACAGAATATTTGCACTCG
>MU181921.1:528853-544962 GCA_016904865.1 Pissodes strobi | reverse complement strand
AATGCTTAGCATTATTACTTGAAAATCAACTGAATAATAATTGAAAAAGAAGATACAAAAATTATGCGTTGTGTAAATTATCTGCAGATTTTGGATTTATTCAATTTATTTGACACAAATCAGCACATAATAGCTGCTTTATTTCGTGCAAGTCTACACCTTTTTGTTAATTAATTTAGAGGTGGTAGGGTATTTCGAAAGGTGATTTATTTAGAAGATATCTACATTATATATAGGGGTTTACCAAGAAAACAAAATTAATAAGAGGGCCATTCAAGCAAAGTTATAACTTTAAACAAGACATTCATATCTGATTTTAAAGATAACATTTTTACTATTTTCTTTTTCATTAAGTGGTTTCGTTTTTGTTGATTTAGATAGGCATAACTAGACATCGCACCTATGGAGGCTTAGGGACGGCCAAAAAATTCGTACTTAGTTTCTAAAATAGCGCAGCAGGTGATAATTTTTCTGGGTGCATCACCATTTCCTCAAAAAATTAAATACATAATTATCTAAATTTTTATAGCTTGCAGAAAAAAGAAAATACAATCCATTTAGAACACTTACTTCTGGTTTATTGGCTTGAAGAACAATATAAATATGTGTATACATTAATAAACATATTTTGCTACTTCTTATTAATAGAAATTACAATTTGACCATTTGTAATATGATTTATATGCCAACAAAATTAGCTGCTTTTTTTTTCATAGGAAAACAACAAATATTTAGCTTTGACAACATTTCCCCTTACCCCATTTTTTAATATTTCTTTCGACAAAATATAGTTCTAAAAGTGTTATAACTCTGCACACTTTGTGTTGTTGTAACGGAATATAAGTTATTAAAAATAAGTTTATTCCGCTCCACTAAATTCTATCTATTTATCAATGGTTTTCGATGTTCGGTATGTTAATCGCCAGTGACATCTATCTGTGAATGGATATATTTCGCCCAATTAACTATTTAAGAAGAGCTGGTATGCAGGTTTATATCCATAATTTGCAGATTCATGTCGTTGTAGATTTCTTAATTAAGAAAGTGACATCTATTTGGAAACCGACTTATCTCATATAGTTGGTAATTGAAGGACGTAGTACGCTTTTCAATATCTGTAATTTAAGCATTTAGTCTACAATAGCTTGCCATATTTGGCGTATGTTGGGTATTTCCATAGTTTGCCGCCGCATATCCTATAACGGGTGTCACACGATTTACATTACCCAATGAGAGCATCGAAACTCAGCATGGGTTTAACGTCTTAAATTTTAATGGAAAGGTGGTTTATCTTTGTGGCAACGTTTGCCTCGGTAAGTGCTATTTTTTTTATCTTGAAATATTTTATTCATCTTGCATATATTTCACTAATCTTTTCATTTTTCAAATATATAATTAATAATTGTTCCTGATTCACTTAATCATATTTCGCTAAAGCAAGAATTTAGCATTTTTATATTACACTTTTGAGTAATCTACGATTTCAATAATCTTAAATATTTTGTAGTGACCATTAGGTTCAAATACCGATTTGTTGGTGGATAATTGCGTATCCTATTAGTCGAATACGTGTAATTTGATAATGGTTTTATCCAAATTTATAGAGAATGAAATTATTTCATCGTTTAGCGGTCACGTATAGTATTTTACGTATTTTCTTTTAAATTGAACAGTATTGTTTGGGAAATTCTTGGATTCTATATATTCTTGCAAAGGTAGTAAATTAAATTTTCTGTACAATTCCGTCGAATTTCCCTCATAATATTGCTAGTTTAATATTATTCTTTTCAGGCTTATTTCGTTAGTATTTCAGTCTATTTGCAACATCAAGAATATAATTATTAGCAATTAAATACTTCAAATATTTTTTTTAACATTATATCCTGTAAATAATGAACATATTAGATTATAATAGAAACAAGAGCAATTTGAAGATATTCTTCTCTTTCGACTGGTCTTTACAGATTTCATGTATTTTTAATAGTTCAATAGTTATTGAATTTTTGTCAGAAAACTTAACCGATTGGTTTTTGAAACAAAAAGCGGATTTTTTGAGAATCTATTGTTTAATTATTACAAAACACTAGAAAATATGAAGTTAGGAAGCTTATCTTATTACAATGGTAAAACACTAAACATATTATTCTTTTAGAGTGATAAACACAGTAAACATATATATACTAAGTATACTTAATTTTAATGTAAAAATAAACATCTCAAATTCTAAGCAATATTATAAACATTCTTAAAATATAAAATAAGGAGTCACGTCTTAAAAGGAGCTAATCAAAGTGAAAAATCACTGAACATTGAAATCAACCAGACGCTCTTTTTCCCTCAACTGACATGGGTAGAACTGATTGCATGTTCTCCTTTCGGGATATCGTAGCAACATCATCAATCTGTGTGTACACAAATGAGGAAGACGTTAACAGTTTTCTTAAAAATCTTACTTCTGGCTCATTATGAATCTGACCCACGTAGTGTTTCACACTTCTCTAACTAGAAAATTTGACCAAAACCCAGTCACCAATGATAAAGTAAAGATATTTTTTGCATAATTCTTCTTCTGCATTCATGGCGTCGTTTTATCTTTCTACAATATCATTTAAACTATCATCTTCATCGTTGCTTTCTCTTATACTGTAGACATCAACATCTGATTCGAAATTCTCAGCAGTCTTGTGTTTTAAAGGTGGTCTCGATTTCTGTTTTATTGCTTTCAGTGACTTTATATTTAATTTCTTAATTCTTTTTTCCTCCATTCTTCTTTTTTCAGTTTGTTTTTTAATTTTTTCTTCGTCTGGCTCTCCAATACGCTTTTAAAATTGTTCATGCATAATCGATTCAGTTCCAGAATTTACTTTTCTTCTAGTTTTGCTTTCTTATGCTGAGAACTGCTTTACCGTGTCCAATAGAAGGACTTCAAATGAATGTGTTAGTCTTGTTGCTTCATAAATTTGTGACACCGGAATATCTGGTTGCGTGGATGTTGAATTCGTTGGTTGAAGAATGTTCACCATTACTCTGACTCTATCTGCCGATGCCGGATTCTCGTCACTTACGTACTGAGGTTCAGACTGATTAAGCTTCCACTTATTCAGCAAACCTTGGTCATAGGCATCATCAGTAATAAGTTTGTCAGCGAACGGATATAAGCCAGCTTTTCTAAATCCGCTCACAAGGATAGCAGGATTCATTTGCCACCACAATTCTCCCACAAGTTTTGCGAATACATCTTTTGAAAGCCTTTGATCGGCGTGTTTTCGTTGCCAAGCAGATGGTTTTTACCCCAACCTGTTTTAGACGGTTTAAACATGCGTAGATCAACCGACTGGAGAAGGTGGCTCGAATGGGGTGATAATTTCAGTATGTGAATGTTTTGCCATCTCGCTATTTCAATTACTTTTATGCCTTTATAAGTAGTGTGGCCATCATATACTAGCAATATTGGCCTTTCGTTGCCAATTTGTTACTAAAGTTTCAAAGTTCAGGAAAATATTCAAATATATTAGCTTGCATCCACCCATTATCAGACGTAGCATATGAGGTATTGGGGAAACCACTGCCTTGAGGAGCTACCCACCTCCCCAATTTGTAATTAATTAATGGAGGTGATTGCCGCCCAATTGCGTTAAATGCAAAAAGGACAGACACTTTATCACGTACAAAATTCCTTCTTCCGAATCTTATTCCTTTTTTGGTACTATAACAGGCATTGAGAGGCAGATTTCGTAACTCATCGGCCGCTCACGTGATCTGATATAGTTGATATTGGGATATGATACATTTTTCTAGCCCTATATGTTATAAACCTTCCGGCTATGACGTCTTCCACTGCTCTTGCTATATCTTCTTTTGATTAAGAATACCCTCGTTTCGTTATACGACCCCATTTTCTGCAAATGAAAATGTCTTACATCACTAAGAGGTAAGTCCATCATGGAAAGTGCATTAGGTGCGAGGAAAGTGAAACATGAATAGTATGCACTTGCCCCGAAATTTTTTGCAAGCGGTCACATACTAAATATTTAGTTTATAAATATGAACAATCAAGAACTGATATTTATCAGTAGTAATTTAAGATATTTAATTTGACGGATCATATAGTTTTGACACAAAATAAGAACATTGAACTTTTTTAACAATGCAGCGCCCTCTTGATTGGCAATTTTCACCCAAAAGTCGTTAAAATGACATGCCCAATTTTTGCGGTTTAGCAACAGTTGCTGTTCCGTTGTTGTTGGCATTAATACTTTTTGACTTGTCTGTATACTGTATTTTCTATTAATTCTCTAAATTAACATTTTCACACAAAAGAGTCCATTATTATAATCTAAGGCTTAGTTCACTTATAAAAATATGTCATAATAAATGAATAAATTAGCCACTGCAATTACTAATTGTAAGATCCCCGTACCGAAATATAACATGTACAGCGAAATGTAATGTAACCCGTAAATTGGTTAAAGAGTAGGTACTTTAGAATAGCAACAATAACGAATTACATTATTTAAACAATATTGCATGTAGCTTATCAGCCGAAATAATATTCTTCATTTTTAGCTTTACTTGTGGTATTCGATCATAGTTATATATGCTATAATACTATGAGAATGTATAAGAAGTTATTTCATTTATATGGAAAATAATCATATTCCATGCAATCGGTAGTTAAATAAGATACAACTAGCATTTAACTCAATTCACTTCCAATTACACGAATGTTGTTACTCTAACATATCACGGCATATCGCTTTACACCGCGTTATTTTTATTATTTATGCCAGCATAAACCGAAATTTGCAAACTCGACGTAATTAAATTATACGATATTATTAATTACGAGTTGCCGACCTTTCAGTTTCAATTTCAAACACGCTTTATTGTTATGAAAGAACCAGTTCTTATTAACAAAGCCAACATAAAAACTAAAATGTTAAAAATCGTATATTCAAGTACTTACAAGCTAAATATAAATAAATAGTGTACGAAGAGTGAATAATAAAAGAAAAATGAAAATAAGGACTAGAAAGAAAAAGTAAAATACAACAAACAAATAATCTGGGTCATACAACACATCAAAATGCAAACAGAAAAAAAAACGTTTACTACAATTTAAAATCCTATAACATACCATTAATCGCACCACCCCAAATAACACACAAGGTTAAGAGCAGTCATCATTGTAAAATTTCTGCAAGCTATAATATGCTTTATGTCTTAATAGTGAAGATACAGATCTTTTAAAACTTATCTGTGTTTGACGTTGCTTCACGTCAACGGGCAAGTGGTTGTACATTTTTAGGCTTTTATAGATAAGGGAGTCCTTGGTTAGTACGCTCTACGAAATCAGTAAGGGGAGATTGTTCGTTTGCCGAGTATAATAATTATTAGAATTAGTTGGAGCATAAATTGCTTTTCTTTTATTTACCAAACACACGGTTTCCAAAATAAAAATGCAAGGAAGTGTTAAAATTCCGTGCTCCCCGAACAAGGGCCTACAGGACTCTCGCGGCTCCACCCCGAAAATATAGCGTACCGCCCTCTTCTGTAAAATGAACGCTGAGTTAAAGAAGATCCGACTGCAAAAACCCCAGAAGGCAATGCCATACCTTAAGTGACTCTCAACCAGAGAAAAATAGACTAATATAATATAATAACGTAAATATAATACTTAAAAGTTACCCCGATATATCCTTATATAATAAAATATATATAACTAACTTAGCGCACACCTAAAATATATACAAATTCCTGTGTACATTTCTAAATTTACTCTCATCATGATTATTGTTTTTCACTTTCACGTTAATACTTTTTTCCAATGTTCAACTGTTCATATCTAACTTCCATTTTTATTTTTACTTATTTTCGCATTAACTAAGACCTAAAAAATGTTTTCTTTTTCTTCTTCTTTTTATAGCCATCGCACCTCTGAGTTGATAGGGCCTCTGTGGATTAGACATCTCGTACTTTCCTTTGACCACGTATGAAGGACTGGCATGGTCGCCCTGTAAGAAAGAGTGCCATAATTGTATCCATTTGAATTATTAGTTGCGTAGGGTTCGTTCATCTGGGGCTTCAATACAAGACGTGAGCTTACTTAGTTCCATCTATTGATGCTATAGTAGTCATTATCATAATAACAATCTGCAGTTATGTTAGATTACAAGTATCTAGTCTAATTAGGTCAGAGTGTTCTGCTGCCCTGTGCAATCGCATGCAGTTTATAAAATATGTTATTATAATATTTTTTGACAATTACAATATCCTGCCGATATACAGGGTATATACTTATACCGTTATAAAGTAAACTGCTGCTTATTGCTTGAAAAATGTCGAGATTCAAAACATTGGACAATTTTTGTAATTTTTTTAAATTTTCCAACGCTCGTTCCCGGAACAATTTCTCACTGTATTCCGAAATGTTACGTCGCACTGCTAGACTTATCCGTGGATTGTGCAATCTACCCATTTGGAATGGCTTCACTTCACTCAGTGAAAAATCTTTCATAAAATAGAGCTTTTAAATTTTACAATGCAATTAAAAATTACATAAACGTTTACAGTAGCTGAATTTAAGGAATAATATTAGTGGCCACCTACAGCTTTCATCATTGCAATGATTTTTGTTCTATGTACGTCAAGTTTTGCTTAACTTCAAACCTTTTTTCTACTATAATTTTAGTACTAATTATATATTAGCCTTGACGTTATTAGTGTTAGTTTTGTGTTGCTCGTCCGATTCTGAAATTTATGAACGATTTTGGATTTAACCGAGTAGATTTTAGAAAGAACAGGCTTATGAAAACATCACATTATGTACTATTATACATACTAATTCTTGTTTTGGCAACAATGTCATTATTTACCTTTTCTTATTTTTATCCGCAGTAATCCTTTATTCTACGATAATTTGCATTCTTATATACCCAAAGTAGAACGGAGTTTCAAACAAACAGTATTCTGCATATAAATAACTTAGGAACTAAAATCGCATTCCACTCTTATATATTTTAGAATCAACTATATTTTTCTTAGGGTCTTAAGTTGCCATTAAAACTCGAAAGTTCTTTCAGTTTGCCAACCAAAACATTTTAAAGAGGATATGGTAGACTGAAGTGGATCGTAAAAAGTATTTTACATCCCTCTTATAATTTACTGTATGAGGCCTCTCAGTGAAAGCTTTGATAAACAAGCTTGCAGCAAAATGTTTTATGGGTATACAGTAGGTCCATAAAAAGGAAACCGTTTAAAAGACTTAAGAGTTTGGCTTAGTTGGGTATAAAACCTTCGGCAAAACGCACTACAGACACAGTTTTATCCACAATACTGATATATAATTTTTGCACTTAACGCGTATTAACCAACCATGTTAGCATGATCAGGAGATGACTACACAGTTTTCATTCACTCCTGATAATGCCACAAAGGTTAGCGAAACGTGCGTCGAATGCAAAAATTATACTTCGGCATTGCGGCAAAACTGTGATGTCCTTTATAGTTTGTTTCAGCTTCAAAACTCTACTTTTAAAAACACCCTGTGCGAGTTCTAGAGGGTGGTAACTAAGCATCTATTTGACGAGTTAGTTAAATTAATTAAAATTGTAAAATTCGACATGTTATTTTCGTTTGATTTAGCCAAAATCATCTTGTATCTCATGAGTGAAAAATAATTTGGTAACGCATTTACTGGGTCTTTAAGAGATACCTTGATATCTATAATATACCTACAACTTAATAGTTACCATTGTATATAGTATCGCAATATTTACAACTTGATATACCTAACGTCTGTGTTATTCTATTGGCAATGCTATCGCCGCTACCTCGTGTCCCCTGGTATCAACTTTATTTCTCGAATACATATCTCTCCAGAATAAAATTCTTAGTAACATTCTGTATCGCTATATAAAAATAATTAATTTCCTCAAAATCTCATTCCCATTCTTTTCCATCATATTCTATGACTTATGTGCAGTCTAAAGTATACAGAGTTTTATCTTCCATAGCCATTCTCCATGGAACTTAGCGATGAGTAAAACAAGACCAACACCAATACTTCTATGGTCTTGTTCGTGCACATAGAATCTTGGTTTTGGTCTTGTAACCTAATGTGCTATCTTGGTCTTGGTCTTGCAGCAAGTATTGGCTTGCTTTTAAACAACGTCTCTATGAAAGACTTCCAAGTTATAATGCTAACGGAAACAAATTTGTTGCACGACAATACCGATGTCGAATTGGAAACTAGTGCTGAGCAATCTATGGGAGGAGTACTGATCGCCGTTCATGAGTCCTGCAAGCTTTTACCAATCCCACCACTTATCGAACAGATTTACGTGACTATTGGTTCCTCGAAGGCTCAATGCATTCTTGGATATATACACTTACATCCAAATTCTGCGCTTGGTGACAACTTGCAGGTTGGTAACAGTATAGACCTTGTCTACAGCATGTGCCCTATTGGTGACCTCTGCAATGCAGGTGACCTCTGCAAAGCAGGTGATTTTAATCTTCCCAAGGGAACGTAGATTGACGAGAATATCTGTTCCATAGCCATTCCACATGACGATTCACCCCAGTTGAGGCTATCGACGCAACTTCGGACCTTTGTGTATTTCATAATCTTTTTCAGTTAAAACATATTTATAATTTAATAGTCATGAGTCATAGAATACTTTCTGTGTATTCTTGTGATCCATTGGTACGTATTGATTATCATCATCCACCTTTATATTTTAATTTAGGAATTTATGAATAGATTTTTGTATTACTAGTCGGCAGGTCAATGAATTTTATTACGGCTTTAGATCTACTAATTACCTACACATTAATGATTTCTTAAGTGCTTAAGTTTGGGATAGTTTGTTCTTCAACATGAGTGTTCCAAGCATGATAAACATTTTCTATGACATATTATATCATACATTGAACATCTTTACTCCAGTAAAGTAAGGTATCAGCTGAAAATTTCCACGCTGGTTTACTCGGGACTTGATCGATCTAACCATCAATTCCAACCAGGTCTGCTCAAGACTAACCTTCGTTCACAATATAGTATCCTTCCCCGCCAATGTTTTAATAATTATGTTCAAAATATTGAATTCTCTCTTCAGCATGGGCAGTTTTGAATATTTGCGAATTCTAAACGTAAGACAAATGGCTTGCCTAATGTTGCGCTTTTGGATAATGATAATGTCGATATGGGTCCTGAGGCGGTCAAATTTTTTGCCGAGTACTTTAGTTCTGTATATTCCTCCACTCGTCCTGACTGCACAAGAGAGATTTCATCTAATAATATAAACATCACCAATCATTCTATTTCAATTTGTAGATATTTATTCCAAGTTGAGTAATTTAAACATTCACAAGGGGCCTGGGCCGAACAATATCCACCTCGTTTTACTTAAAAGCTCTTCATTTATCCTTGCTGGATCTCTGTACCTCATCTTCAATAAGTACATGGGTCCAGTTTTGTAGTTCTTGTACATAAGGCTAATAACATAACCAACATAAGAAATTATACTCCTATCTGTATTATAAATGTTATTAGTAATGTTTTCGAGAATCTTGGAACTAGGTATCTGAGTTCAATGTTATCACCTGAGATCATTAGCGAACAGTTTGGCTTCTGCCCGGGTAGGAGCACTGAGCTTGACCTTCTTGCTTATTCTCATTACATGTTTGGGGCCTTGGATATGGGTGCGCGTTTGAGGTTCATTCTGTTTATACAGACTTTTCCATGGCATTTGACAGTATTTTCCACACGATATTATTATGGAAACATACCTTGGGAGTGTCTGGCCCTATGCTCAATTGGATTAAAAGTTATTTTATTAGTCGAACTCAGGCGGTGCAAGTGAACAATTTTTTGTCCCATGAAATCTCTGTCCCATCCGGGGTCACTCAGGGGTCACACATTGGGGGCCTCTTTTTTCAATAATATCACAAATGAAGTTTTCTCTTGTTTTAGGTCTTCCATATTCGTCCTATTTGCTGACCATTTTTTCATTATAAATGTTACTCCTAATGACTGTCTGGCACTTCAGGAGCACCTAAGCAGAATTGCAGTGTGGTGCCACAATAATGGAATGGAGATCGATATATCTAAATGAAAGCTTATGAAATTGTCTAGTTTGCCGTTGCCCACAATTTTTGATCACATCATTGATAGTGATATTCTACCACCCGTCGAGTCTAGCAGGGATGTTGAAATTGTTCTTGACTTCTTGACGCCGTGCTATCATTTGTTGAACAAATGGCAAATATTGCAAACAAGTCCTTGAAGATATTGGGGTTCATTAAAAGAAAATGTAAATACTTTTTCCTCAAAATTCTTTATTGCAGAATGGTCAAAACACATTTTGAATATGCCTCTTCAGTATCGAACCCCCATTACGCTAACCATATAACAGGATTGTGCATGTATAAAGAAAATGTCTTCATTATATAAGCTACAATTTTTTTTTAAATAACGAGCTTTACTATGATGCTTTGTGCCGTAGACTCAACATTTTGCCATTGTCTGTTAAAAGAATGCACAGAGATATTCATCTCCTCTTCAAGGTGAGGTTGGCCTACATGTTCCATCCAGAATTACCCGTAGCCGCCAAACATTTGATGTACCCTTTCATCAAACAAATTATGGGGCTCCTTCATTTGTTCCCCGTTCTGCTAATCTTGCTAATCATCACGAACATCTTGATTCCTTCTGCACTCAGAGACTGTTAGACAGCTATTGCAGCTGAGCAATTTTTTAGTATCTCTATTAAATAACGTTCTGTCTTCTTATTATTTTATCATATTTTCTTTTGCTTTTCTTTCTTTTCCTGTTTGGTTTTAAGATTGTTATATATAATCATTGTTATATATAATGTAGTTTAAGGGTTCGTTTTGTAAATGGACATTGTCCGTCAATAAATAAATAAATAAATAAATAAATAAAGGCGTAAAATTAATAAAACAAACAAGACAAAGCAATAAAACAATCTCAGACTGTTTCGAACTTGATTTCCGTATGTTCCATTGGGTAACTAAAAATTTGAAACTTTCGAAAACATAAAAATCTATCCACTGAACATTTGCCAATACCACACCAATTGTCTACTTATTAAAAATCGAATTAATTATTGATACGTATATTTTCATTGTAGAATTCACGCTAGGAAAATATCTCTACCGAACCCGTATATATTTTCTTGTTAATTTTATGATAGCTTCGTCTAACATGATAATGATATCTCCGATTGACAGGAAATATTCATATCACACATATCGGTCACCAAAGTATTACTTTTCATGCCTTGGCAGCAAAGTGAGCACTTTGCTGCCTAGGCAGCATAATAATTAGTCTCCATGGGAATAAAACGTTTGACATAAGTTGTCAAACTATAATTATTATGAACCAAAAACATTTAACCTAAAGAGATCCGACAACTCATTCATAAAAATCCGAAATCTTGCAAAAATATCAACAAAACGATTGTCCCGCCTCCTTATATTTTTGTCTATGGTGTACAAACTTTTGTCAAACTTCGTCCCCACTACTAAATGTAATATTGCCCGCCCCCGCCTGAACGAAAGCAAGGACAGTTCATAGACGTAGACTTTGAAAATGTGAGTCCATCATAATAATAATTTCAATAAAGTAAATACGTTTAATTTGAAATGATGGTATTTATTCGAATGCATTATTTAAAATATTATTTTATTTATAGTGTGTGGGTTAGATTGAGTTAGTTTGGGTTAGATATGGGTTCTGAAGGTTAGTTAACACAAAATAGTTATTTTGCTGTGTCACGAAATTTTTCCGTGTCCTTATAAAACCACTGCGATCAAACCAAAGAAGTATTCACTTCAAAAATGATTTAATAGAGGTTGGTAAATGACTGCAAACATATCAGATTATCCATTAATATCACATACATAGGTAAGTATTATAAAATATTAATTAATCACATCGCGTCGCATCGCACAAATTCAGGCTTTAAAATGTCCATTTGAAACCAAACAAAACTGGGCGAAGAGTGCTATTTTGCACGTTTTTTAATGAAGAACATTTATTTATTCAAGTCGCGATCAAAAGTTGGACGGCCATCTTATTACTTTTGACGTCTGTATTATTAGGAATCCCATTCAAAACGGTGTCGAAATTTTTGCTAGTGAACTTTGACATTGCACAATTTTGTTAATATCATAGCAACCAGTCATCAAAAATAGTGTCGAAAATAGCTTCTTTTCGACACAACTTTGCGTATCGAAAAGACTTCTTTATGATACCAAAATAGAGATAGTATATTGTGCAACAAGTGCTGAAAATAAGACTTTTCACACGAATGAGACAGTTTGGTGACACGAGCCGTAAGCGAGTGTCATAAAGTCTCATGAGTGTAAAAAGTCTTTTCAGCACATGTAGCACACTATACTTTTTCTACGACTGCTACATACAGGGTGCCACACTGGGAGTGTGGTAGAAAATTACATGTTATATGGGAAACATTTTTATTATTGATTTATCAGAAAATTTTATTCCTAATGAAAGAAGCTACGTGAGTAAGAGATTCTCGCTAAACTATATCTAGGGGCACAGTCTTAAAATGGGGCCTCCGGAGTGGGGTCCCTATTTTCCAAATATTTTGAAAAAGAGGCTCTGAGGACGAAGCTCTAACATGGGGCCCCAGGGGGGCGAAGAATGGGGCCTATGGTTCGGGAGTAACATTTTTTACAGATTTAGCAATAGAGCCCCCGGGGGCGAAGCCCTAAAATGGGGCCCCAAGTCTTAAAAGGGGGCCTCTGGTCTAAGAGTTCCATTTTCTACAGTTTTGCAAAAAGGGGCTCCCGGGGGGTGAAGCCGTATAATTGGGCCCCCTTTTCTGCTCTAGTAATGGGACCTTTGAGAGCGAAGCTCTAAAACGGAGACGAAGCCCTTTAATCTAAATACCCGAATAAGCGTGTGAAAAGTATACTTTGCACACGCCGTGTGCAAAGTATACTTTCCACACGATGTTTGAAATGTCCAGTTTTCAAGAGCAGTTGTTAGTGCATTTTTGTCTATTTTCAGGGCAGTCGTAGAAAAAAGTATATTCAACTTGCATTTGCAATGAATGGTCATTGCATAATATACTATTCAGCAGCTAATAATCAAATAAAATTTCCGAAAACTTATTTCCTGAATAATTTCAAATTTGAACACGAAATTTATGAGATACCAAAAATACGCAATTTAATCCCGATTTAAACGTTTTTATGACACATAGGGTTTTTCTGCTCTCATTGCTTATCATTATTTTTGAGACAAATAAAAACGAACTGAAGCATACAAATTTTATTTAAAAACATACAAATATGACAAATATCTGGTTAATGACATATTCAAAAAGTGGCTTAATAACTATTTTCTTCTATTAAATATCTATTAAAAATATATTTTCATTTCATTATAAATGCTACTATCACTGAAAAAAATCTTCTAAATAAACTGGTATATCTGGAAAAAAAGATTAAATCTAGAGTATTGGCAATTGTATTTGGTTTATTTAGATTTGCTAAACCAGTAAATTGTTAGGGTATTTCTATAAAGCTATTGTATTAATAAGTACCCGTATTAGGTAGATATATAATATAATTAAAGTAGATAAACATATTTACAGCAGTGCCTTCACTGGTTTTGAAACGTTACCAAGTTAGTATACTTATCGAATGGGAAAGAGCCGTCGGTCGTCGACCTCCAATGCTCTCAATCTATTGGTGCAGTTACTTTACTACGTGCATGCTATAAATATTTTGGGGGTAAAACAAGGCGGAACCAAGGGAAGCGGCATTGCCAGATTGACATGTAAGAACTTCAGAACCGGTTTTTGATGAATCAAAAATGGGGAAAATAAGTATTTAATGTTATAATTTAACATGAAAAAAGTATGTACAGTAACTCGTAAACTTAAAATTTGGCAACGCTACATCTATCGACCATAGAATGTGCCTCAATGTTGGGGGAAAACAAAGAACCATTTGTTCCGTCTCTTCAGGTTAAATGTCTTTGTTATGAACATATAACATTTCCATAGCAACCAACCATTCCAACAATTACGATTTCTATCAAATTTTAATTTATCACTGCAGGAAGAATAAAAAGATTGTGGGAACTGTAATAATTTGCAAATATACAATATACATATATCATTCTAAACAATCGGAGAAAAAATGATATGGTCAACTCGGCAGCAAAGTAGATTGACTGTCTTGGCTGAATTCCTATGAACTATCAGCCGCGGCAGTCAATCTATTACTTTGCTGCCTAGTAAAACAAATAACTATTTTCTTCAAACGTCAGTAAATCCGTCATTACTCGACTGTGTAGGCGGCAGTGAAGTTTCGTTTTTCCTCTGCCGGAGCTTTACTTTTCACTTTTCCGCCGGCGGAGGTAAAAGTGTTATCATAGCAACATAGATGCAATACAAACAAACATCAAAATAAGCGTCAACAACTCAAGAGTTATTAAACTAAAATTTGTATTTATCACTCAATGTGTGACTGCATTTCTAAAAATCACTAATTTAGGAACAAATTGGTTATTATTTAATCGAACTTACCCAATAACTGCTTATCAATACGGCATTAAAACGCAATCGAAGACGCAATTTTACAAATATAATTATTATTGTTGACAGTGTCCAATGACAGCTTTATGTTACATTACTATAGCAACAACCTGAGCCTATTCACCGACACCGCACCGGTCTAAGCCGCCTTGCGAACCCACTTATCTTTAATAATAATAATTATTGCTATTAAAAAGAGACTTTTTGCATTAATTTGTCGACATTTGAAGAAAAAACAGCATATTTTATTTGGAGGAAAAGTTACTTTTCATGGCTTGCCCTCTATTACCAGCCTCACTCCGTTCGGCTGTTAAACACGAGCGCGCCATGAAAAGTATCACTTTTCCTCCATATAAAATAATATACTATTACATAATTCAGAAATAAATGTATACATTTATTTCGGAAACCCTATTTTACAAAGCTAGTCTAAATTCCACTCAAAATATTAGTTTTAATGTATTATGCAAACATTTTAAATTTAAAAAAAGTAATAGAGGAATAAAATATTATTACAAACAATTCCTTGATATTATCATACAGTGCGAAATTTGAAAGAATCTCCCAAGACTCTTGCAACTTGCAAAAGTCTTAGTTTGCAGGACATGGTATTGGTATTTATCTTGTTCTTGTATACCAGTTCTGTAATCTATATAATGAAAATAATGAATTTTATCAAAGTTCCCCATTCTTTTCTGCCACTTTATCGATCCTCCCTGATATTTGGTCCACTATCAGTGATTTTTTTTCAATCATATACCGCATCTGGCGTTGTAAACTCGTTTTCCGTTTTAAAACTGCAAATGCTAATCAACTAATTCCAATTCAGTTAGCTACCCTTTAAACTGTGAACGGAAGCTCTCGCAACCACCGCAATATGATATAATTCGTCATCTCCCTTTCTCTCTACATCATAATAGCAGATAGCGCTGGCCATATCTGATGTTCCCTAATTTAAAAATAATTTTTTCCATTTAGAAATGGAAGCTGCTTGTGACACAGACAAAAAAGGGAGAAAATTGCAAAAATTCGTCACCATTGTGTTCTCGGTTTTATTCTTCCTTCTCTATTCTTTTTAGACCATAATTAGCTCTGATAATTAAGAAGACTTTATATTCTATCGAGTAATAAACTTTTTTAATAGGGAACTACTAAGTCCGTGGTTATAACGATATCAATATCGGGATTTGGACTGTATTTCCACAAATGTCATGCTTCCGATAACATCATATTTACCAGAATCATTGGATTTGCGCCATATCGTTTGAATCGAATATGATATGTCGCAAGTAATTTGCTCGTGAGGAAGTTGCTGTGATTATTATTAATAAGTTTAATTAACAAGAAAGCAAGTTGTATTTTATACCTTTTCTTATATGTATTCAAGTGAGGTAAGTTTAAACTAAATGCATATTTCAATCATCTTTCAGTCAATTGTCGTGCCATGCCGATCTGTACGTATTGTTACGTTTTTCCCGTGGGTTCTTACAGAATTACAACTTTGCTATT